>CASHTH010000942.1:0-24760 GCA_030341885.1 Geodia barretti | reverse complement strand
CACTGCACACTACAGCTATAGTCGAGGTATTTAGGATTGTTGGTCGAACTGTACTCTCTTTAACACTCTTACTAAAAGTACAAAAAGTTGGCCACCCTATTTAGTGTATTTGCACTGCACACTACAGCTATAGTCGAGGTATTTAGGATTGTTGGTCGAACTGTACTCTCTTTAACACTCTTACTAAAAGTACAAAAAGTTGGCCACCCTATTTAGTGTATTTGCACTGCACACTACAGCTATAGTCGAGGTATTTAGGATTGTTGGTCGAACTGTACTCTCTTTAACACTCTTACTAAAAGTACAAAAAGTTGGCCACCCTATTTAGTGTATTTGCACTGCACACTACAGCTATAGTCGAGGTATTTAGGATTGTTGGTCGAACTGTACTCTCTTTAACACTCTTACTAAAAGTACAAAAAGTTGGCCACCCTATTTAGTGTATTTGCACTGCACACTACAGCTATAGTCAAGGTATTTAGGATTGTTGGTCGAACTGTACTCTCTTTAACACTCTTACTAAAAGTACAAAAGGTTGGCCACCCTATTTAGTGTATTTGCACTGCACACTACAGCTATAGTCAAGGTATTTAGGATTGTTGGTCGAACTGTACTCTCTTTAACACTCTTACTAAAAGTACAAAAAGTTGGCCACCCTATTTAGTGTATTTGCACTGCACACTACAGCTATAGTCGAGGTATTTAGGATTGTTGGTCGAACTGTACTCTCTTTAACACTCTTACTAAAAGTACAAAAGTTGGCCACCCTATTTAGTGTATTTGCACTGCACACTACAGCTATAGTCGAGGTATTTAGGATTGTTGGTCGAACTGTACTCTCTTTAACACTCTTACTAAAAGTACAAAAAGTTGGCCACCCTATTTAGTGTATTTGCACTGCACACTACAGCTATAGTCAAGGTATTTAGGATTGTTGGTCGAACTGTACTCTCTTTACACTCTTACTAAAAGTACAAAAAGTTGGCCACCCTATTTAGTGTATTTGCACTGCACACTACAGCTATAGTCGAGGTATTTAGGATTGTTGGTCGAACTGTACTTTCTTTAACACTCTTACTAAAAGTACGAAAAGTTGGCCACCAATTATTCGGCCACTCCTAGCGTATTTGCACTTCACACTCCAACTACAAAAGAACAGTTGTTTGGGAGAAGAAAAACGTACCTGGAACTAATGAGTGGTGGGTATTTGGTGACATTCACCCCTTGTTTCTCACATTCCCGAAAGACCCTGTCCTTCACATTTCTACACAACTCTAGCACTCTGAGAGAAATAGGAGAGAAAGAGGAGAGAAAGAGGAAAGAAGAGGAGAGAAAGAGGAGAGAAAAGACACAAAAGCAGTAATGGTAAGGAAGTAGACAAAATGTAATCACCTGCTCCAAGGAGCTGAAGTTTCAAACGACTCTGAAAGATAGCAATAATCAAACCCCAGATCCTGTAATAGCAACATAATATGATTCTAAGAATAGTAATCATTACATCATCACGTCTTACCCTGACGTAAGCTATGGCAAAAGTCATCCGGTAACCACGGCGACCATTCTCCTCCCCTCCGGCCAGTCCACTGGCAAAAGAAAAAAAATGTGAGAACATCTGGTAGAAGCTCACCCAAATTTTGATGCAATGTCGTAGAGAATCCGCTCTTGAATAGCAACCTCCTATATAAGGACATCATATGTAACAATTGATGTACATTGATTCACTGAAGGTTTTCAGTTTCAGTTTACCTCAGCCGTGCCCTCCATGAGCAGTGTGCATGCTGCCATCTTATCCACATCGAACCCTTTGAACTGTAATGACAAGTTCTTATTATTAATGCGGGCTCATTAACAGCTGAACCCTCTAATATGAACACCAATGGGACGGAAGAAAGTGTCCGTATTAGTGAGGTGTCCTTATTTCAGGGGTTGAATTGCATGCAAGAACTGTTCGTAGAGAAAGAAAAAGGTGTCCCTATTAGAGAAGTGTCGTCATTTCAGGGTGTCCTTAGAGGGGGGCTCCCCGGCAGTTACATGCAAACCTTGGTGACGTAGAGTTTCTTTAGTGAGTTAGTGAAGGAGCCAAACATCGAGGGAGCTGGCTTCATCACCTGACCTGTTGAGAGAAAGAGGGAGAGGGAGAGAGAAAAGATGGAGAGGGAGAGGTGAATAAGAGGGGTAAGTAAGCAAGGGGAGGAAAAGAGGGGTGCGGAGGGAGATATGTGCCACTAACCTAGCTGAAACTGCTCGTTATCCATCAACCTGATCGAGGCTGGGGCACAGCGCTGTGTGGAGAGAAAACAAGAAAGAAAAACTCTTATGAAACTCTCGTAATGAATAAATGACACCTCTCTATAAAAGGTTTCGACCTAGTTCCATTTGAAAGACATTTGCTATAGTCCCAGCATGTCAAGTATATATATAGTCTCTGGTTCCCTTTCTCAAAGAACCGATTTTCCAAATCCTTGATAATTTTTAACTCTGAACACACCTGTCTAGCGACCTCCCTCATATACTGAACTCCAAGCTCGAATGTGTGGAAGACGACGGAACCATAGCGACGGACCTCCGGGAGGGGGCGGATCCTTATCGTTACCTCGGTAATGAATCCCAATATCCCTGCAACCAATGAGAATTCAGAATTACTACAAAACCTTCGGAATAAAAGAAAGACCCTTCAGTTTTTCCTGTTACATATATACAGCACTTTGAAAGTGATTGCGTGAGGTTCTGTACATATAGTTGGCACATGGTGAATGATACTCGTGTACCTTCGGAGCCCAGAATGAAGTGTTGGATATCTGGACCAATAGAGTTACGAGGTCCCTGTTGAGATAAAGAAAAACTTAAATCCTTTGCCACGCCCACTAATTACACCCACCAGGACTACTACGTTTATCTATTCTCTCTCACTCTCACTCCTTTTCCTATTAATTTCCCTTCCCTCCCTCCCTCCTCCCTCGCTCCTTCTTTCTCCCACTCACCAAGTATCCCCTCTCCACCACTCCCCGAGGTGTCACCATTCTCACACAGATCACAATGTCCTCGATGTTTCCGTAGACGTTCTTCTTCATACCGGAACTTCGCGTGGCCACCCAACCTCCGACTGAACTGAACTCCAGGGAATCAGGTCTCATGGCCGCAGGTGTAGCCTCGTTCTGCCAGCTGGGGGAGGAGAGAGAGGAGAGAGGAAAGGGTTAAGATTGGGAACACACGGTAGGTTATGAAAGCAACATGTTGCATGTGTCAACAAATGAAGTGAGGTAGCAAGGTAGAGGCAAACAAGTCAACTACACCCAGGACAACTCTCTTTTACAAGGAGAGATGCCGTAAGTGGGATTACACTCTGCAGTCTAGGCGAGCGCTGTACCAACTGTTGCACGGTCTATAAAACTTCAAGTTGCATGCAACTTATAGTCTCGCGCTAATGCTGTTAACCCACTGATTCGCTGCCCAACTATTATTTTGTACACACCATTCTCTCAAGGTCCTGCCCGACGACGCCGCACTGGACGTGGGCTGTTAGGTTCTCCTCATCCACCCACAGTATCTTGTCCATCTCACTGGTGTCCACGGAGACTATCACCCTCTTCTCCTCCGCAGGGCACTCCAGCGCTCCAGACACATTGGTGCCACCTTTAACGACGATGTCATAATGATGTAATATCGATGTAATGTCATTAAGCACTGGCACGGATATGTATATACCTCCATAGGGAATGAGGCATATGTTGTGTCTTGTTGCAGCATCGACAATCTTCACCACGTGATCATGAGTACCTGCATGGGTAGGAGTGATTAGTGGGCGTGGCAAGGGGGTGTGGTCTACAACTCACCGGGCCACACGACCAGATCAGGGATCCGACCGATCTTCCCCGTCCTTAGAGCAAAGAGTTCATGACACGTGTGACCTTATAGAGAAATAAGGCATGCAACACTCAGCATTATACAATGCAGTGAAAATGACCCTCTTAATTAAGGGACACCTCTCTATAAAGAGTACTTGGTTCAGCCCCACACTATATCCTCACAACGTAAGGGTGTGGTGGACGAAGAATAGCTTAGGATGTATATACAGTGAAAAGGACCCTTGCATTGGAATAAAGGACACCTCCCTATAAGAGACACTCTGTTCTGCCTCCTACTAATATATACATTACTGTACTATACCATCCCTTAATAAAGGACGCCTCTTGAATAAGGGACACTTTCGCAGTCCCCAAGTTGGCCCTTATTCAGAGGCTTCCACTGTATGCTGTATATACCATGTCCCCGGAGAAGCCTATCTGGACCTTCGTCAGATATTGCGACACAGCTGTGTCGGATCTCCTCGACAAATGCCGGGCAACGGAGAGGCGGAGGGATCTCGTCCACACCCGGGTGCGGCTGGAGAAGGTGGGCGGAGCATTGGGTGATTTGTGGGTGTGGTTACCATACCTGCGAGAATGAGGTGAGGGAAATCTCGAGACCGACTTTATGCTCCATCCACATTCGAGCGAGAGGCATCTCTTTCCCGCCTAGTTCATACCTGCACCCAATACAACAAGAGTGGAACCCCCCTAATCAGGATACCAATGACAGATGTATTAATGAGGTTGTAATCCGAATGCGCACGCGCAAATGCATTTTATCGCATGCGCGTATTTCGCATCTACCTCCGTCCGTTGAACTCGGCTTGTCCGCTGGGGTTGAAGAAGAAATACGAGTCTCTGTAGCCCCATCCGTTCCACTTCACCACACTCTGCCTGTTTGTACACGTATAGGGAGTAGAGAAACCGGTGCAAGTCCAGCTACGGCCCACCTCTTTCGAGGGTAAGCTCGCTGCCTCTCGTCCTTGCTACTGGACACGGGCGCGCTGTAAGAGCTGCTCGTCCCCGAGGCCTGGACAGCTGCAACTGTCCTTGCTCCGGCGCTCAGATGACCGCGCAGTACAGAAAGCCTCCTAGCCGAGCCGTGACTATCTCCACCAACACCTCCCTCCATCATGCCATTCGAGGCAAACCCTTATTGCGCATGCGCAAGCGATTTTCACTGGGCAATAGCACATTATTTTTCGTCTTCGCTACTACTAGAACTACTACTAGAACTGCTAATGGAACGAGACTTATTCCCGTCATCCTGCAGTGATTCTGCAATCTTTGAGACTCCCCCAGCAGTCTTCTGGACACCGGAATCATGCTTGAACTGCTCTAAATCTGCGACTCCCTCTGCTGTACTCCCTGCATAGTAATTATTTTGCGTGGATAATGGAGTCCACTGATCTGAACACCAATGGAAGAGGAATGCAAATTATTTACCGTTAAAATCTGAACACCAAATGGGGGATGAGAAAGTGTCCGTTATTTTTCTTGGGGAAATGAAAGCTGGAAAGTTGTTCTCATTTCAAGGGTGTGTATATACTTAGAGAGGGATTCCTCCGTGGAACTGGGAATACTACTTTTTGTGCAGTCAACTCAATACCTAAACAACTGCCTGACTGAAGCATTTAGCTCATGCCCATTCTAGAGTAGATTAAAAATTTTACCTATGGCAATGAGAGCTCTGTTCTTGAGGCTAGTGTCTTCATCTGCTTCTACCTGATCTGACAATACACCACCTGCAGAGGAGTTTAATAATAACCCGTACACTACCTACCGAGTATGTTATTACTCATATTGCACAGTATTGTAGGCATATGATTGCAGATAGCTACTGTATATCAAGCAGCATGCTTTAGCTTCATTTCACAGTAGGGAGCTGTATATGCTCACCTCCCACTTCCATAGCACCTGCTACAGCCTCATTGTCAACCATTTCAGAGGCTCCAGAGAGTGCACTGCCTCCAGCCAGCACCAATCTCTGCTTGACAGACATATCCTCGTCCGCTTCGGCTTGGTCCTTGGCCACACCCCCTGCTGTTGTTAGCACACCTGTATGAACAGAGTAGAACCCTGTATAATGCACTATAATGGGACAGATGTCATTGAGGTGTCCTTGGTTAATCAAGAATCGTTCTATAAGGTGTCCTTATCAGAGGGGTGTCCTCATTTCGTCATTAGAGAGGTTCCACTGTCCACATAGTAGAGAATGGACTTGTTAAAGTCGCAGTGCTCCTAGCTCAATGTTTCGTGAGCCTGACATTCCAGAAAAGAGGAGATAGATCATCGACTCACCAGATGCAATTTCGTTGTCTGTCATTTCGCTGGCTCCCTCCAAAGTAGTGCCGGCTCCCATCAGTAGTCTCTGCTGGAGACTGGTATCTTCGTCAGCTTCTGCCTGTTCTTGAGCCACGTTTGCTGCTGTCTGCATGTGAAAACAGAGTGAGAGCTTTAGTCGAGGAAACCGTTGTATGGACACAAAAACTGTAGCGAAAACAAGGATAGAGATTTCCTGGAGTTGAAACTATGGGCAACAAACAGCACTATTTTCAACACACACACACATTACCTTGACAATCTCATTGTCCACGTTATCTCCTACTATCCCTGCTGTGTCTCCAGCTTCAGTGTAAAGAAAAGAGAGAGGTGTAAAGGTTAATGCAAGATTCTTCAGTGCAAGATTCTTGCAAGGGTCCTTGTAAGAGTAATGTCCAGGTTTGCCATCAATACTTGTGATGTGTTTTTTTTGGCAAAGCTGGACACAAGTGCCTGGTCAAGCTCTTGGTACATACACACTAGAAAGAATGACAAAAATCATCGACTTATGCAACACTCTTGAAAGTTTCGAGAACTTATGCAAGGGTCCTAATATTAGACTTATGCACGGGTCTTTGGTGTACGGAAAAGAGAAATTCTTATGCAAGGTTCATAGTGAGAGAGCTAGCCTGCCATCTTGAGCCTGTCGGTGATTGTGGCATCTCTCCCAGCCTCTGCCTGGTTCTCTACTGCATCAGCCGCAGAGCTAATCGCACCAGCTGTCTGCTCGTCCACTACTCCCGTGTCCTTTATCACCTTTTTACTCAGCTATAAGGTGAGGGAGGAGAGAGGGAACGAGACACAGTAGAACCTTCAATATAAGAGACTCCGAACAACGGACACAATATAGGACACACTTTGAGGTGCCAAGAATTCACATTCTTACTCTCTGGGCTGTTTGAATTATATCAGAGGTGCGAACTGCCACAGGTTTCTGTAAATCAGATGTTGTGCAACACTAGCCTCCTTGGAGTGGTCTAGCTAACCACAGACAGCTTAAACAAATGGGTTCGGAAACATACACTTCATCGCCAAGTGGTTGGATACATGCACATTGTTAAGTGCAGTATAATAATATAATTATTATGGTCTAATGACCACAACACGGGGAAAAAAATTATGTACTTGAGTGGCAAGTTTTGTTGCTCCTCTCACTGCTTTAGATACAGCCCCTTCTGGAATTCCTTCCGGATCGTTCTTCCAGTCATCTGTTGGCTTTCCTACCTGCAATATCACAGGACACATAAACTTCACAATCAAGGACAGCATATTATTATATACATCACACCTTTTGGATCTCTTTTTGCAACTTTTCCATCCAGTCTCTATAATGAACGTGACACTAAAGATTATCAAAGTCGACTTCAAAAATTGCTACAATACAGAGGTTAGGATAATTGGTTTGTAAGAGAGAGAGGTTTCTAAGATGGTTTGTGTGGCTAGTGAGCTGCCCTTTTACAAACACAAAGTATTGCTACATTGTATGCACACAGTACACTAAATTTAGTCATGCAGCAATGCATCTGTGGTGATTATGGAGGTTGAGATATGGCAAATATTTTGGCAATCTAAGCTAATATCGAACTAATGCAGATACACCCACTTACGCAATGTCGCTCTTGTCCGTGCCGCACAAATAGTACGTTCTCCCCTCTGTAGAAAGGCCGAAACATAGACCGTTTTTGGCGTCTTTGGGCCACTCCAGCGAGCATTGGTGTCGCTTGCGGACGCCTCGACCAGCAGACAGGTCGATTTGCCCCTTTGCAACCGCGTCTCCTTTATTCACATAGTACTGCACCGTTGTACCCGACAGAACAAAGTATCGTTTCTTCCAATTGCGATATTTTCCGCCTGCAAAGTAAATTTGGACTTGTTGCACAATGGTGCATATATAGCAGTTAGTGAAGCACGCACCCTGCTTCACGAGATAGCCGCTCTTTATCTCGGTCGTTGTTTCTATTTCTGCCGGAGTCGCCATATCCAGTGTCTAGAACAGTCTCCGAAACAGTTTTCCGAACGCTCCGCACTCGACTTTTACTATACTGCCGGGTACGCGCATGCGTAGCTAGTATCCACACAAAAAGAGGCGGGGCTCGTTTGCTACTACAAGCGATGACGAGCGAGGAGAGAGAGGGCAGAGCAGTGTGTGTGAGTGTGGACGGCTCCAGAAGAATCGTGAACGGCCTTGACTGGAAAACAACGGCCAGAGATGTAATTCGGAGCCTCCGCCCGCGCACTACCGTTCCCCATATTCTCGTGGAGAGTTGGCAAGGCTGCCTCCGACCGATCGGAGAGGAGGAATTCGTGTGTCAGATCCTCGAGGAGTGGGGAGAGGAGGCGAGAGACGTCCGTCTGATTCTCATGACCAGCCACAGCCTTCCCGGACATCGGTACAGTCGGCGCGTACTGGACGCGAACAAGATCTACCAGGCTCAGCGGCACGGCAAAGTGGCGGCGAACAAGCGGAGGTGCTTGTCGGTCAAGGCAACGCCGAAGAGAGAGCTTGGGAAAGAGATAGCCAGACTCGTAGCGAGGGCCGAGGTTGCGAGAGAGAGACTTACAGCGGTGGAAGAACTCGAGAAACGGAGATTGGACGACCCAGACTTCTCAGAGGTCTATAATACATAGCCATTTACTCAAAACGTCAACGTATCTTACGTGCTGTTTGTTTCTTGCAGTTGGATCTCACGCCGTCGGAAGAAGAAGAGTGGGTGGCGCTTCAGGAGCAACTGACGGAAGAGGAAGAGGAGGCGAGAGAGCTGGATGAGAGAAAGAAGGAGCTCCGGGGCAAAATTGAAACCCAGAGCAGCGATATGGCTCAAGTGAAGAGACGAAGCATGGAGCTGCAGAGAAAGGTACGGACACTAACCAGAAGTGAAGATGGTTCAATTTTGGGTGAGAGTTAGTGTTCTCCGGAAACCTGAATGCCAACTGGCAGTATTTTGGAGTGACACACTGTGTTATTGTGTCAGTTGTCGCAGGAAAAGGAAAAGCATGAGAGGCTGAACGGTGGAGAGGAGTATGAAGAACTAGAGGAGGCACAAGAACAAGTCAAGAGACTTAGAAACGAGCTCAAAATTCGCCACAAAATGAATCAACTGCAGACCAACAAGGCTTGTTTGATAAAGACGACAGAAAATGGTTTTAAATTTTATTTTATCTCTGCAGATGCAAGAGGTTTCCGCCTTGATTTCAGCCCTAGAAGACGACTGTTCTGTTTAGCAATTATTGTGCGTGGCTGCGAATAATTATGGTGTGCGTTTAATAGAATACGCGCGGCGACTGAGCGTGCATTTCACGTCAATCAAGTCACCCAGGAGTTCACCATTGCTTCCAAGGCCGGTAGAGAATCGCCGCCGATCGACATGTGAGTTGCTCTTCAATCGACAACAAGGCCGTAGTGGTGTTTGAGGGTGACGTATTTTGCTAGTCTGGGCACGGGAGAAGCCTGAACTTGCGTGTTGTCAACGTGTGTGTTTTATCCCTACAAGGCCTCGCACGTCAACAGAGGACCCAGTAGAGGAGGAAGGTAAGATATACCCATTACACACACACACACGTCGACTGGAATCACTCGTCCCCTCTCCTCTCCGTCTCGTGTAGACTCGGCGAGCAGTGTCAGCGAGAGCGACGAGGATGAGGCTGACATGAACGCCGCCTCCTCTACGCTGAGCGAGCTCCAGAAGGCGGCAGGGTCTCTCAGCGGCGTGGCCGACGCTCTCAGCAAGGCCAAGCAGAGCCGCGGGGAGAAGAAGGCGCGCAAGGTCCGTGGGGTCCCGTACGCGCTCATGTCCAGTAGCGTATATACTGCATCTACGTTCAGGGTTCATATTATTGGTTAACCTTAGCGTTCGCTTTTGTGGAATTCTCCGTGAAAATAATATGCAAGACGTGGGACTACCGAACAAAACTGCATTCGCCATTTCTCCTTCCTCTTTCTCCCAGGCGATGATGAAGCTGGGGCTAAAGAGCTACTCTGGCATTGCCCGTGTGACGGTGCGGAAGGCAAAGAACATTCTGTTTGTCATTGCCAAGCCCGACGTCTACAAGAGCCCGGCCTCCGATACGTACATTGTGTTTGGAGAGACCAAGGTGGGCCTAAACTCTGCCTGTTGTGTTTCATACGTTGTTTTTCTCTTTTTCTCAAGATCGAAGACTTGAGCTCTCAGGCGCAGATTCAGGTAAGAAACATTGTACCACTTTTCTTGTGTAGTGAGTGTTGGGCCATGCAACAGGGTTGATCTATAATTATGGTATTGGTCCAACGTTGGTCTCATGTCAATAGCAGTGATGGCGTGTCTTCTCTTAATGCCGTGTGTTTTCTGTAGCGTATGTTACCATAAGTCACAGGTTGTTTTGGCCTAATTCTAATGTGCAGATCACAATGTCCACCAAATTCCTTACCACCTGCTTGAGGCTGCCGATATTAATTTTAGCAAATCTGCAACTATACGTTCCACTATTTACGTGCTTTCAGGCTGCGGAGAAGTTTAAGGCACCAGAGGCTTCGGCATCCTCCACAAAGGAGGCCGAGCAAGACAGTGCCCCTGCCGACGAGGAAGAAGAGTCGGAGGACGAGGACGAAGTGAGTGGAGGGGGGTGACCCTGTAATTAGCTGCTAATTGGGTGATCACGTGAGCCTTGATCTTGTTGTAGGTTGACGAGTCGGGAGTCGAACAGAAAGATATTGATTTGGTTATGCAGCAAGCCAACGTCAGCAGGGCCAAGGTATTGTATATTATAGCTGCACTCAAAAAGCTGTCAATAAATCTGTGTGTAAAAGTGACTGCTTACATTAGTGGCACATGATTGTGGTCCTCATCAGAGTCCCTCAACCCCCCAATTATATCGATACCTTTTTAGTCTAACTGAGAGATGGTTGTCCTTTTGGAGTTTCTCTGACATTTTTGTGTCCTTTAATATAAATACGGAGGCTCTCACTAATCGCCAGTATTCCGATCCCAAATGCCATAGACCACCATACTGTTTTTCATGGGGCATTTTTCGTCGCACATTGATAAACTAATCAAAACATGAATCTGAAACTATTCATTACTTTATTGCAGGCCGTCAAGGCACTGAAGAACAACAGTAATGACATCGTCAACGCAATAATGGTGAGATAATAAGCCTGGAAAATAATGCATCTTTCATTGGTTTTTTCCTTCGCTTTTGTCGTTACAGGAACTGACAATGTAGCTTTGCATTGCATCATACATGTGTTTTAGTTAAACATTACATCAGTTTTTCTGAATGAAATTATCAAACCTCGGCTATCTGCTACAAACATTAACAACGCACAAATGTAACATTTTCTGGCAGCTTGGATAATTGCAGGGTCGAATTTAATTACTGAACATCTGATAGTCTCTTGGCAACATCGTCCCAGTTAACAACGTCCCATATCTTGTTGACGTACTCTGGACGGACGTTCTTGTACTGGAGGTAGTAGGCGTGTTCCCATACATCGATTCCCAGGAGTGGAATCAGACCTAAACACAACCAAGTATGTAAACTAGATCCTAAGACATGTTAACGATTATATACCTGTGGTAGGTTGAAGTGGGTCTTGATTGGGACATGTGGTCACTACCAGTCTGTTTTTGCCTTTCTCATAACCCTACAGAGATGGCAAAATGTGTATTAATGAGGGGGCAAACCCTGTTTGTCCATTGCTCAACTGCAAAGGGAGGTTTATGTTTATTAATGGACTTGCCAAAATTTGTTAGCTCAATGATAGTGTTACAATTACTTACCAGCCAACCCCATCCTGAGCCCTGTATTCCAACAGTCTTGGCCGTCATCTCCGCACGGAAGATGTCGAAAGATCCGAAATCTCTCTCTATTGCCTCTAGAAGAGCTCCTAGTATAGAGAAAAGTGAAAGGATGAGAGGGAGGAGTGAGTAAGGGTTTACCGATGGGTAGACCCCCTCCATTAGGCGAGAGATTGTTCCAGAAGATTGAGTGGTTGATGTGACCTCCTCCGTTGAACTTGATGGCCTTCTGTATGGCAATCACCCCGTTCTCGTCCTCTGCAGTGATGTGCGCACGTGACTAGAGAGTGCGCTATTTAGAGTGGCTCGCGCAAGTCTTGGCTTTGCACGCAGGCGGCGTCCCCGCTAGGACGTGGGGTACTTACTGCTTTGCAGCGCAGACTGCAGCTGCTCCTTTGCCGCGTTCAAGTTGTTGACGTAGGTTGCGTGGTGTTTCCCGTGGTGCAGTTCCATTATCTCCCCCGAAATGACGGGCTCCAGCGCCGTCGCTGCGTACGGGAGCTCCGGGAGCGTGTGCTGCTGTCGGAACGTCTTCGCCGCGGCCCCCAACGCCCTTCTCGTCCAGGAAAACACGGAACCAGACCTCGCCAACATGATATAATATACGATGCCTGTCCAAAATGCGCATGCGCAGTGTGCGTGCGCGTTTAATATACCCGACTGTCAAATGATGTGGGCAGTGTGAAGACCACTACTAAAACCCTCGCCCACAGTAACACAAAGCAACAGTCCATATTTGCAAACATCAAACGAAATATTCCCTTGAATACTTTTGCAATACGGGATAGTGGATTGACAAAAATTGTTCATAAAATAGCCTATTTTTCATAATCCATCCACCTAAGGATCTGGTAGTATCTGAGGGGAGTTATCATGGGTCCTTGATTCCACCTGGGATCCAACTTCCTCTCCCCATCCTCATTGTACACATAGTTCCCTACTGAATGAGCATGGATCCCGTACACCACCTTGTTCCCATCCACGTTGGCAAAAATCGGAGACCCACTGTTTCCACCGAGGACGTCGCACCAATGTAGCAAGTACTGCCGGACGCTGTAGGAAACGTTGCAGCTCGCCTGCCACATTGCTTCGTAAGAGCATTCAGGCTGGCCCGAGTACCAACGTTTATCAAAGGGGTACCCCAATATTTCCAAGTCTATTTCGCTGGGGTAGTCCCAAGGATTGATGTAACCGATACCAAACCAGCATGGTGCAGGTTTTCCGCTGCGATCCATTTCCACTAAGGCGTAGTCGTATTCGTACATCTTCAAGTGCGTGTGGCCCAGGACGCTGAACACGCGGGAGCACCCTGCGAGGAAGCCGGTGTCTCGGCAGTTTCTCTCGCGCCACATTCGTATCCGACCCCGCCAGCCGCGGCGAAAGGTGTTGACGCAGTGAGCGGCCGTGAGAGCGTGGTACGGACCGATGTAGAACGCCGTGCAGCCAGTCGTAACCCTTGCCACTGCGCACTGCGGAAAGCTGCTCGACTGAGTCACAAATTCACGGTCGTCCTCACCAAAAATGAATCTTTCTTCTCTTTCTTGGGGCAGTAGCTCGCTGCTAAGTCCGCTCCCTACTTGCGTGGCTCCAGCAGCGACGGACACGCTGTCTTTCGTGTGGGATTCGGAATGCTCCAGCAACCAAGACCCGACCGATTCGTTTCTCCAGTCGCCAATTGTCTCGCTCTCGTCACTGCAGTCGTAGACAACGGTTGTCATACGGACCAATTCTGCGGCCAGCCACTCTTTGAAGGCCGCCTCAGCATCTTCCGCGGAGTCCGTTTCAAAACCGCTGCCGCTTCCCTCTCCAGAACCACTCACCCTACCGCTGCCTGCGGTGCTGGTTGCTGAGCTCGAACCTCCGGACATTTCTGTTTCGTCTGAACTCGCTTCTTCATCTTCGTCGTTAGTAAACTCCCCAAGAGAGGGCTCGATGGCGCTATCTTGGACGACGAGTAGCCCTTCGTTTCCGTCGACTCTCTCTCTCAACTTCACTGTACCTTCCGCGTAATTTCTCAGAAGAGAGGCAGGTAAATTGGCGTTCCTAAAATTAGTCGTACGAGGTGGTAATCCAACGCCTTCGGTTGATCCGCTCTGTGACACTGCCATAGACAAGACGAGGAGTAATACTAATTTCGCCATTTCTCTCCCAAACCAGGGGATATCAGATGGACAACAGGTGTTCCTAAATTCCAGAGTGTAGTTATCACAACGATTATGCAACACGTGGTTTCGCGCCTGCGCAGTCAGTTTCACGGCAGCGAGCGCTGGGTGCCCCACCCATGTTTTGTAGTTTTCCTTCTTCTAGTTCACAGCGACGAAAGACGCGACCGAAGACCGTCATATACTGCTAGTAATACTGATCTACTGCTCGCACAAATAACAGGTAAAAGTTATGCTGTTCTTCCACGAAACCACTAGGGTGTAATGTGAGTTTGAAAAAGGGGGTGTAGCTGAGGCGGAAAGAGTGCGTACGTGCATGCTAGATGCAAAGTCTCGGGAACACCTTGATGGTGGGTGGTGTGAAAACCTCAAAGGTAGTGAGTGATTGTGATGATGACCTTGTTTGTTGGTGGGTAACTGACATCGACTTGTTTGATAGTTGCTTGCTGCATTGTTACAGGTTTAGCTACTGCCTCCATATCCTTTACTCAACAGCTGTGATAGAGTCCAGCCATGAGTGAATCAGATTTGAAGGAAGGCCAGCCGGGCCCTCCTCCCGACTCCCCAGTTGAACAACTCCTCACTCATGAGGCCGCAGCCAACAACGACATTGCCAGGCTATCAGATCTCGTTCAGGAAGGGTCTCCCCTCGTGGGACCCGACACACGAGAAACTCCGCTGCATGCTGCTGCAAAGAAGGGCGCCATGGACGCCCTGAGGTGGCTGCTGGATAATGGGACTGTGTCTCCTCTGGAGAAGGCTGGAAATGGGAACACCGCGGCTCACTATGCTGCTGTGTATGGTCACTTAGAGGCCCTCAAGGTAGCTAGAATTGAAGACTAAAGAGCATTGTTTGTACTTCAATAGTAAAACATTATATACCCATGCTTTCAGCCCTCCAAGTTGTTCAGTTCTAATAGAAATGCCTTATAGCTGACTTCTTGACCATTCAGCTACTGAGATAGTTGGCATTGCTAGTCTTATTTGCCTGAAGCATGTGTATGAATCACTTGGACGCTCAAGGAAACACTGTTGCACCTGCAGTTGCTGATAGAGCACGATCCAGAGCTGAGCACGCAGGTCGTGTCGCAGGTTGATGAATCTGGGCTCTCTCTCATCAGTCTCGCCACTCTACAGGGTCAGTCACCACACAGTAGAGCAATAGAGAAAGAAATAAAGAGTGAGAGAGAAGAGATAGAGAGAAAGAGAGAGGAGAGGGGAAAAGGAAAAAGAGAAAAGAGAGGGGAGAAGAACAAAAAGACCATCACACAGCTCGACAAAGCTGATGTGTATTTTTGTTCTCTGTTGCTACAGGTGATGAGGAAATGACGGGGTGGCTGGTTGACAATTTCCCCGAAGTAGGAGACATACCAAACCTCAATGGAGATCTGGCGGTTCACTTTGCTGCTGCGCAAGGTGAATGAGAAAAATCGCTATTGAAACATTATTTGTGGATTACAAGGGCCTATATAGGTATTGCAGATATGCTGTAGTCTGAGAATTCTTGGAATATTATTCCGCCAGTGCCCAACACATCGGGTGGAATTCTGTTTTCCAAGGGTTATAGTATACTAGAGCTTGAAATATGTTCGACACACTGTTGCTATTTCAAAACACCTATCACTTGGTCCCTCGAGATTAATCCACAGACTATACAGAGTGTTTAGCACGGCTTTATTATACCAAACAAACCAACACGGCTGTTTGCGGGTGAATGACAGTTGTTTGCCACTCTCCGTCTGTCTCCTTCCAACAGGTCACCTGGGTATTCTGAAACTACTGGTGCGACAGTACGGCAAGGAGATTCTCGAGAAACAAGACAAGAACTCGACCAAACCGGTGTATTTCGCATCTCAAGAAGGTGCGAATTGACAAAATCAGAGAGACACGCTCTCTCAATTGTGATAGCAACGTGCGCATGTCTTGCAGTGATTTCCTCTGCCCCGCCCAATTTGGCCCGACAATGACGTAATTGGTTTGTAGGTGGTTGCCGGGGTAAACGAACTAGTGAATGTACACAAACAGGAAATATTCATGTTGTGGGGTGTGCATCAGTCTCCATGAATTCTCCCGTTAGATACCTGTAAACATGACAGCATGCAAAAAATGCAATATCTTGGGCGTGGCATTTAAATGACAAATTTCCCATTACCCCTCCCTACCCTATATAAGACTTTGGACACCCCATATAAGAGTTACCAGCATTCAATAAAGAAAATTACCAAATATTATACTCTGAAATTAAGCCCTTTTCGCATCTGACTGCAAAAGTTTTGCTCTGAAATTGCACCTATTCCCCATCTTGCTCAGAAATAGCACCATTTCCCCCATCTCACTCTGAGATTGCTCGCCATATCCATATGCGATGGTGCTATTGTTGCTCTAGGTCGACTCGCGGTACTGGACTACCTCATCAATGAGCTGGGCATCGATCCAGTCGC
Organism: Geodia barretti; assembly: GCA_030341885.1. Lineage (NCBI taxonomy): Eukaryota > Metazoa > Porifera > Demospongiae > Tetractinellida > Geodiidae > Geodia > Geodia barretti. Next base: position 8,213 of record CASHTH010000942.1, on the reverse strand, counting down.
CAGAGAAAAGTCTGGAATCAGTTCTGTCCACGCGGCAGTTCAGGCGGGCAGATACAAAGCTGTTAAAGTTAGTTCCACTATACTTTGCCACGAAAAAATCTATCGGTAGCATATATGTCAGCTTCAACTTGTTCGATTGGTAAGCTCTTAACAAATTTTGCCACTGTACCAAGAAAGTCCAAAACTCAGTGATCATGGCAATGGCAAAATGTGTGTGGATCTTTCTTATTCTGTGTGCTACACAGTGGCTCGTATCAAAGCTTGGTGCCAAGTATATACTGGACAAGACCATTGATGGAGCTACTCCCCTCCACATGGCTGCAGGTGAAGTAGATTGTGGATGGTAATCTTGTGAAGAAACTCATTCCTTAATGAAAATAAACAGACCCTCATCAGCTCTTTTACTACATGACTGTGTTTTTCAACGAGTTCAGGTGTACATTTGTTCATCTCCTCATTCAATTCTCCACCTCCAGCCCAGGGACACACAGACATCTTGCGCTACCTGCTGGAAAACGTGGAGAACAAAAACGACGTGAACGCTCTGGATCACATTCACGCCACTCCTGCCCACGACGCAGCCGAATACGGACAGATGGAGTCAATGCTTCTTCTACTGAAGAATGGAGCCGACATCACTATAAAGGACACCGTGAGAAAACTGCCATAATATTATATATACCACAGCTGAAACATTAATCTTGCTAATCTTACGCATCATAGTACATCTGATGCCTAGAAGAAAATCCAGCCAACTGCTTTATAGGTTACCCATAATGTATCTGGCTCTAAAAACACTTTGGCACACACTTGCTGTATATATATAGCTGAGAAAGATAAAAGGCGGATTTTTTTGTGTGTATGTGTGTCGATGACAGGAGAACAAGACTCCGTATGATCTAGCCATGGAGCAGAGTCATCCGGAAGTTGCGGCCATGATTGCTGATCTGAGGGACAACGGACCAATGGTTCTGGCCAAGTACGAGAAGAAGAAACGATCCAGCAGCCAGGTAAGGATCCTAGTAAAAGCTAGAGAGCTCAATTGCAGAGCGTTTGTTCTTGTCGTATAGCCCGCGTCAATGATGCAACCTCCGCACACCAAGCGTCAAGAGGCAGCAGAGCTCTCTGCAGCCATCAAGCAAACCTCAACCATCCAGGAGAAGCGTAGAAAAGCCAGCAGTTTCAGAGGCAGGTGAGATATTCCATCCATCCTCTTCTCTCTCTCTCTCGTTACCAGAGGTTGCATTACTAATCAGACGACTCGTTATTGCAGGAGTCGCTACAGAGAACGAACGAGAGGGGAGTGGAAGACGACCCAAAGCAGTTGGTCATGAGCGAAGAAGATGAGATTGAACACACGCTCGGACCGAATGTCAGTAACTAACAACTCACAGATTCTTGAATCTTACACATCATGTACTACAATCACATTTGCTGCATGATCGTAGGGTGACCTGTATGCCAAGCCAAGGAAGAGGCGGCATCGTCACAGGAGCAGACAGAGAAGTGGCGAAGACCTGCACAACGACCCTTCTTACGCTCCAGTCAAACCAAAGAACACTGTTTATGACGCCATGTAAGCTTGATGTATATGAGACAAATCGGAACATTAGCTAGCTATAGCTTAGCACTACTTTCTCTTTGTATAATATTGCCATTTTTCATTCGAGTTGTTTGTTGAAATTACACTTTCTATCTCTTTCAGGCCACCACTGGAAGACCCTACCTATGCCTCTCCCAACCACGAGACCACTTCTAATTACAGCCGCCCCTCACGAGTCCGTCATTATCGCGACTCTGATTCTGAGATCACTAGCATCAGCTCTCGATACCGAGGTAGCTACGAACACAGAAACAATCCCCCAACACACACACACACACACAACCCTAACGTTATGAGTCTTATGCACAGCTACACATCATGCGTACTCAGTATGCTACATATCTTATCCTAATGCCACGTCTTCTGCAGATGGTCGGCACAATATTCCAGGGCTTTTACCCACCCTACGGACCAGGAGGAGTAGGGGGAGGAGGAGGAGGAGGGGGTTATAACTATCTTCCTCTGCCTCATCACCTTCGCAGAGGTCCCCACAGCTCAGCCAGTAGTGTCCGATCCTCAAAGACGGGTGTCTCCAGAAGACAGGGCTATCCTCATCCCATGGTGCAGTACCCATACGGACACTACCCAACGCCCTACCCTTCTTACGGCTACCCTTATCCACACTACGGGGTGAGGCAAAAACATAGAGATGTAGCTTACGTGTGGCTATATACCGTTAATGAGGGAAGAAACTAGATACCCTTTTTTCCAATAATAAGCACGTGATACCATGATAGGTGCAAACAACAGTAGAAAACTTTAAAATTATGCTTTCCTGCAATTAAGGACCATAATATCCTCAATACCCAATAAATGTTCACGCTTATACGTATATAGAAGGCCGTAGAGCAAGCACTTGATCCATTTCCCCTGTGGTGTTCTAACAGCATTTGTTCCATTGGTGATTGAATGCATCTTGCCTCCCCTCCAGCAAAGCCAGGCCTCGGCTCCAGGACAAATGATGTACTACTATTATCCACCTCCCAAAGGACGAAGACATAAACTGAGGAGAAAGAAATTGAGAAGTCGGCAGCCTTCGCGTGACCCTTCACCTCCAGGGGGAATCCCCAAGAAGCACACAGGTATATACAGTATGCCTCGTTCATGATGTCATAATGACGTAATCAGTACAATATGAGGAGAAGCTTCCGTCTTTTTCGATGTTATGGAGCAATTAGAACAGGGGTGATATTGTATAATATGTGTATACAGATGCTGACATGGGATACGGACCAGCAGTGGTACAGAACAGAGACGAGGGGTCAGTTGTGGGCGGAGCCAAGAGTAAGAGGGGGAAGGCTTCCAGCAATCAGGGGTTCCACCCGCAAGCCCCGCCCATCACCGTAACAGACACCAACACCGCCCAGCAGGGGGACGCTGTCGTCAACTTTGACGGAAACTTCATCATGATGAAGAAGAGCGATACAACTGATGGAATCCAGGAGGTCAGAGTGCGGCATATACTGACCTACGTGGCTACTTATCGTTATTGTCTTTCTAAAACTGTAGCTTGGTGGGACCACGCTGATCACTGCGAAATCTCCGAAACACTATGATGGGAGGTGAGGATAACGCACTTGCATTGAACTGAGCTGGACAGATGCCATTCAAAGCACATACGTTTTTATGAGTAACTGCAAAAAGTACTGCAGACAATGTGTGGCTGAGATCGTAGTGCATGAAAATTAATTGGTACTTACATAGACCTTTCTGTGCAATGTGTATTAATACGGGCCGACCCATCCGCAGATGGGACGAATTCATTATGACTGATTCAGAACCGGAACACGAGGTGGATGAAAACCATTGCGTGGCCTTTGCCGCCGAGTCGGTAGCCATCTTGGCCATCGGCTGTGTGTCTGGACTGAGAGGACTCAGAAAGCTGAGAAAGGGGGTAAAGTATAATAGATATAGAGGCTCGTTTTTCTCATTGATATCCTAATTTTTTAGTGGTGTTTCTGTAGTCAAGTCTCGAATACACACTTTCCAGTTACACAAATGGATTTCAATTACCACCAAACTGACTGTGAATGACTCTAGGCTCTTTGGCACTATACAAACATGGAAGCCTGTCTTAATATATACTAAAATACAGCCATATTACTATTATCTTACCGAAACAGGCAGAAGGCTCTCAGCCGGACAGAGCCTATCTGTCGTCTGCCTGGGATGAACCTCCAATGCCGACCAAGAACCGCGGCAGTCGTACTCACAGCAGACAAGACTCACTCACTGGTCTTGCCGACCCTTCTCTGAAAGGTCAGTTGGAGCATTGAAGTCAGAGCATTGAGGTAGCATTGAGAGGCAGTTCGCTATAGAAACCTTTACCCCTGGAGCAAGAGCCATGTGTGCATCATTTATAGTCTATAACAGCAGACACACAATTTTGCTAGTCATCTTTCTGACATACTTTTAGACGTACAGCTATAGTTTTGCACTAGATTATCAACTATCGGACGGTTTTTAGTATCGACGTCTGTTCTTCCTTGAGATAGTGGTTTAGCTATCAGTGTAGCTTTAAAGTCTCCGACATGAGTGAACGCTGAGAAGATTATTTTAATTAGCGTCATGTGTCGCGAAGTTTTTTTGTGGGGCTCTAGATGTGACTCCAGAGGATTTTGCAGCAGAGAGAGGAGATGGGAGAGCAGGAGGGATGGGCAGGCTCAAGCACGGGGAAGAAGAGCAAAAAGAAGGTGCAGCACATATTGCAAATACTCCTGTCAGCGAATCTATATATACTAAACCATGTGTATATACAATACTTGTGTATTAGAGCACACCAAGTATGACTGATACAGTGGTCTTAGCAGTGTACTGTACAGCAGCTTCCAGGAGAGTTTCTGTGCATGTTTTTTTTTACAACAGAAAAACAAGAAAGCTGGGAAGAAAGAAGAGATTGAACTGAAGTATCGATCTGCATCGGCAGAGGCCCTGGACAAGCAGCCGCAGAGCGAGCTGCTGGCTGGCGAGATGGAGAGGCAGAGAAACGCATCGGTTTCACGCAATTTTGGGCAAAAGATGCTGTTCAATGCTCTGGGTGCTCGAGAGAGCTCAATGGTGAGCTGTTGTAGACACCCAGTGAGGAGAAAAACTGTAGAATGTCAGGAGAGTTAGATTCAGGTGTAGTAAAACCAGTGCACTAAATACTAGAGAATAAGCATTTTCATTTCCTTGCAGCCATAATCTTAATTCTACGACGAAGGTAGTGTATGCGTGTGTGTTCTTGTGCTATAGCTGGATATTGCAACAACCAGCCTGACCGGCTCGCGGAACCCCAGTGCAGACGAAGCAGAAGGCAGCTACGATGAGTTTGACGAAACCATCAACATGGTTCAAGGAATAAGAACCAGAGACAACAAGCGAAAGAACTCTGCCAAGAAATCAGACGGAAGCTCCACTCCAGAGAGAGGTACTGCACAACACTCTCGTAATGAAATACACATGACTACATGACTTTACACAATACTTTCCATATGTTTAGTTGACTTAGCAAGAAACTGCACAACAAAATTTAAATACAGTTGAGTACCTTGTTGTTTTGTATAGGCTTGGAGGCAGGTGAAAGGCCAAAGAGTGCTGGAAGGAAGGAGAGGCAGAGAGCAAAGGAAGAGGAGAGGGCTCGAAAAGAGAGGGAGAAGGAAGAGAAGAAAAAAGAGAAGATGAATGGTACACAACAACCAAACTTGCTATAATCTTGCCTGCACAACACTTGCCTGCACAAAAAGCCAAGATAAATGTGTGGACTAATGATACCATAGGAAAACCTAAGCCTACAAAGCGTACGAATCAAGCAATGATAAAAAAAAAATCTAAGTTACTTGATCTGTTTTGCTTTTGTTGACTGTAGCCAAGAAAGAGAAGCAGAAGAAGAAGGAGGACGAGAAAAGGATGAGACAAGAGGCAAGGGAGAGGAGCAGGGAGGCCACACCTCCAAGAAGACCCGCTACACCAAAGAAGAGCCCATCTGTCCCTACCCGAGCTGCCCCTCTGCCTCCCAAATCTGCCAAATCAACAGGTAAACAAAATGTAACCCTCTCTTTGCCAGTACACTACGTATGGTGTGCTCTAACACTAGCTGCTGTATGTATATATAGTGTGTAATACTTCTAATGTGTCATGTGTATACTTTGATTTTAAAATACTGTGTCATCAAAGCTGCTGGCTTAAAGAACAGGGCAACACTGCACAATTCCCTACAAACTGTGTTACGATGCGTGGGTTTCCCTCTTAGCTTCGTCGAAAGAGGCTCCACCAGCCAAGAAGCCAGCGTCTTCAGTGTCTGGGGGAAAGGATTCTGGGGAGTCACAATTAGGGAAACTCTCCTCGTCTCCCCCACTGAGGAGACGAGAGCTCCCTCCATCTCCCCCTGTCTCTTCCCTGCACAGCAGACAGAGGGAACCACAGGTAGCTACATTGTTAGCTATGGGTGTACCATCATAGCATGTGGTTGAAACATGCTAACTACTTCATACCATAATAATATAGCAGGACATTTTTTGGAGAACAAGATAGCATGAAAATGTCTCTGCAAGTGGGGTGGAGATGGAGCACATGTTTCTCACAACTTTTTAGCAATAGCAATATGAAAATGCTTTTGATTTTAACATGCAGCTTAAATCCCTCAAATAAATTTTCACTCTTCCGTCTCCTCTTTCTCTCTTCTCTCGCAGAAGCCGGCGTCTTCCTCCACTCCCCTGGTGAGGGAGGAGAGCCAGGTATCTCAGAGACGGCATCGTGGAGAGAAGCCACGCTGCGGTCCTCTCCCACTCAGCCAACGAGATCTACTGCCCTCTCCAAACAGGTGCATTTCTTTTTTCACTACGTATCTCGATTCATATTCACTTTTGTGAATGTGTTCAGCCCATATATAATTATAGGCAAGCTCTTTTTGCTCACTAATCAAACATTGTAAGAGCACTTTATGAATCCTCACATACATTTTGAACTTAAGACTTTTAACTCCCCTCTACTAGACTTCTCGAGAGACTGGCCGAGAAGCGAAACAGACTCCAGCCTCTCTTCTTCGGTCAAAACCACCACTCGGCACAACCGCAGCAGACAGAGGAGCTATACAGGTTAAAGTCCGGACCCTCTTGCTAATAGCTCGGAGTTAACTCTGTTTCTTTGTCATCAGCGAAGGAATCAATATTTCGGCAATTCAGATTCAGAGGAGGAAGAAAGTGTGATTAGTGCTCCTAAATGGAAGAGCAACAAACCAGTTCAGAAGCCTAAACCGTCGGTGGAAAAGGTAGAATATGTGCACAATACCCAACATAGTGGGAAACATTAATGAGGAAGATAAGGTTGGCAATTTCAAGGATGGCTCTCGAAAATTGAAAATTGAAAGAAAAAATAAACTTCCCCTGATTTTTCCGTAACATGCAGTTGGTTTGCCACCATTATGATGCTGCTGTGTATGTGTGTCTATATATAGGAGGTGGAGTCAGATATTGCAGACCTGGATGCTGTTCTGGCTGAGCTAGAGGGCATTCAGACGGGAGATCTCTTGTCTTGTGAGTGGTTTGAGCTCTGCTATCTTTATCTAACACTCTATACTATCTAAACTGGAACAAGGAAAGTGACCTTTTTGTCAGTGAGGTTTCCTATTTTTCAGCAGCATCAGGAAAAGAAACATGTGCCTTTAGAAGTATTCCACTTTTTTTGAGATGTTCTTTTACAATGTAGCTAGAACTTTTTCAATTTTATATATAGGGTTGGAGCCCAACAAAGTGACTGATATCGACAAAGCAGAAGAGTCTGGCGAATCCGAGGACTCCCTACCACTGGTTGTCCCGACAGCTCCCAAGAGGCCGAATAACAAGCGTCCCTCGCCTCCGAGATCACGAGCATTTGGCTTCAGTCCGCAGACCAAACCGGTTGTAACTGGTGCCGGAGAGGACACTGACACGCCCCCACCCTCCTCGGCAACAACAGAGAGCAATTTCCCATCCCAACCTCAACTCGAAGAAGGACAGAATTCGTTCCCTAACCAGCGAGACTCCGAGGTGCCACTGGCTGACGTGTCCAGTCTCCAGAGGACAAAGCATGGCTCGCCACACCCAGGACGAAGACGAGGTCGTGCTAATGAAGGTGGCTACTACTATCTGTAAAGAAGCTGAAAATTTGAGTAAAAGTTTTGAAAATCTCAATTTCCTACTGCACTGCAAAATGTTTTTTCCATCAAAAAAAAAGAGTTCCCAATAGCTATTAAACTCATAAAAGATGCAAGTTCAATGAACTTCAGAGATACTGTTTTATTACTTGCAGGAGCTGATTCTACGGTACCAGTTAGAAGGCTAGACGATCAGGATACACTGGGCCTTTATGAAGCCACAGCAGGTACATACATAACCAATAGAAATATAATCATTATGCTTTTGCACACTTCGAGAATAACTGTGGAGATCTACGTATGTTCATATACATTGTACTAGCTACGTATCAATATTTGTTGGATATCCCTAGGCAACCGACATGTATGAAGCTAGGTACTGGGGGATTTTATCAGCCTATACAATCCTACACGTGCAAGCAGGGTTCATACATGTCATTTGCCTAGGGATATCCAACAAATCTGTTGCAGTACCCAGACAGGACAGCATTCGCCATT
>CASHTH010000940.1:0-13366 GCA_030341885.1 Geodia barretti | reverse complement strand
TATTACCAGCGGACGTTCACCGACCCGACACTGCGGCAGTTTTCCTGCAGACACTGAGCCCCACCCCGTACGTAGCGAGTCTGTAAGCGCCTAGTAATTCCTAAGCGAGAGTCGTGGCTACTACCATGTAATAATAGGCGTAGCGCCACCAGCGTTGGCGATAATGGCCCCCGGCGCGTATATCGCTATGCATTATAATAGTGCTAATCTCTGAAAAAAACCGCCTGTGGTGAGTGGGACTATCAGCGCACAAACTGTTGGAAAAACATCGCGCATATCTCATGAACAAAAGAAATTCAGTGATGACTGAGCAGCATTCTTCACACACAAACTGTCGTGTAGCCGTGTGCTGCCCAGGTCACAGTATGTGTGCGCCCACTCGCCGCAGCGGTCGGCAGTCAACCCAAAACACCTTACTGGAGGCAATCGGAGGCTCCCTTGAGTGCACAAAAGGCATACAGTTGTCACTGCCCTCACTCTCTGAAGTGCTCTCTCCATATCTCTCTGGAGCACGTATGGACGTGTACGGCGGCTCTTTGGTTGGTGGAGGTCGATCTCTTGTTTGTCTCACCTGAGAATACTGCAGGGACGCTACCCTTTCCCTTCCCTCTACCCTTCTTCTCCCCACGCTCCACTTTCTTCCTCTCTCGTTCTTTTTCCTTCTCCATCTTCTTGCGCTCTCTCTCTTCCTTTCGGTCGCTGTTTCATCTCTGATGCTTCCTTTTTCTTTCTCTGTCTTTCTCCCTTATCATCTCAACATATTCATTTGATGTGAGCACCCGGACCCCAGTGATACGACGAGAAGGACGTTTGGTCTCTTTCATCAGTTTGGGGAGAAAGAAATATGTCGGCAGATCTTGCGGAACAAGCCCACCTCTAACTAGAGGATCTCAATCGTGGTCTGCAACGAGGAGTCGTGTTATGCTGATTCTGGGAGGAATTTTGAGAACCGAGCAGACCCAGATGCACAGGAGTAAGAGGTTAGGCGACCTGACAAGACTTGGGGAGAGCTATACCCTCATCAGCAATGAGATGAAAGGGATGAGACGATTGGCGAGGGGTTCACACTTGGTACTCTGTGATTCCTCAGATGTTGATAACGCAGACGTGTTCAGACTATTGCCTGCACCTACAACCGACCCTGAGGAAAACCCCTGCACTAGAAGATTCATCTGTTGATGAAAAGGAACTGAAGACGGCAAATCTTGCTCTGGTCTATGGCATTAGGGTTGAAAGATGTATGCCACACGTTGCAAATCCAGCCTTGATGTTCGACACGAAAAACGCTTTTTCCGAGGCGTTTTGACCACACGAGCAAACTCAACGCTTTGACACAACCAAATCCTTCTTTGCGAACGACAAAGCATGGACAGCTTTGCTAAATGTGACTTTACGACTGAAAACAGATACATCAAGGGTTGAAGAGCGTGCGTCGTGTGGGGGGGAAGACAGAAAAGTATAAATTGATCTCACGTGCTTATCGATGACGTCATCGTGATGTGGCTAGCATGTCCATCAACAAACAACAGCACCTGGACTCTGTGAGCCACAATACCTGAGAAATATTTCTTCATCCAGACCATGAAAAGTTCACTGTCAATCCACCCACTCTCGCTCTTAGCGTACACTACGTCATCAGGACCATCAACCTGTATGCAACTGAAAAGACTTTGAGAGATAATCATTGGTGGCAAGGCTACTCCGGCAGCGGAGGCACCACGAGGAGGGTGATGTGTTCAGATGTGCCTCTCGACTGAGCATAGACGTGCTTGGTGTTCTTCGGCGATCACCTTTTCACATACATGTGAGGGCAGGAAGGTTTCGTCGCAGTTGAACAGTTGTCTTGTGTGAATTGACGAGGTCATCTCCTCAAGTGTGCACTTGAGAGTCTCAAAATAGCCGTCAACAACTCCTTGTCAATGCATTTGCTCGGCTACGTTCAAGATTATCTGCGTACGAAGCGTCAGCTCCGATGTCTCGCACGGAAGTTGCTCCACCATGCTTCCCTGGGCCCGTCTCCTCAGTTAAACGATCACTGGTACCGGAACGGCAAAAAAACCGCCATATGCGAAACCTCGAGCCATGTTTGACGTGAGAGGGAAGCCACGCTCAGCCATGTGAGGAGATAGGAGGCCAAAGCATCCTCTTCTCTGGCCGTCAGGACAGTAGTAGGGACCTGGATTGCTGCCGTGGATTACACGGCCCTAATCCTGGTTCGTCAAGGGTCTTTCGTGGGACGGAGTGCTGTTTTGCTGCAGCACTCACCGTCTTTTCTCTGCTCTCTGCTGCACAGTCTCATGGCCGCCTCCATATCTTCCGGTTCCATTGACGTCTCTTGACCTTATTTTGCCCATCATCAGTCATTCTGCATGGTATAGCGCGGAAAAGGGACCATAATAGAGAATAGCTAGTACCGGTTAGTTTATGTAGGTAGCTACCGTAATATGGCCCTTAGATCTCTTTTTTCACGCACACTACGCTGTCGCCCACAAACGGATAAGTAAGCTCTAAGTTAAAAATTACCTTGTCCGCTCTAGATGGCTCTTCGAGCCGTTGTCCAACGTCTTCCAGGTTGAACCGGTATCAAAAAAGAGCACGTGTCCAGCTCTATCATGCGCATGCGTCGGATGGGTAGCTCCTTAATTTCCCGTTACAGCGCGAATGGCGATATTTGGTCCGCGCGGAGTGCGATGATAGGGGGTTTTACGCTAGTGAGGTAGAAGGCAAGGTAAGCAAACAAGTCAACTACACCCAGGACACAAGGAAAAGAAGAGCTGCCCTTGGTGGGATTCGAACCCAGGACACTCTGCTTTCTCCACCAACTGAGCTAGGGCAGCTGGTAGGGGCTCAATCTTAGGGCCCCCCTCAAACCACTGTGGCACATGACACTCTGACTCAGTATGAAGAAGAACACGGGTAATAATACCACCAAAGACGCCCAACTCCAAACTGAGTATCATGCGTGTGTCAACAACTAGCTAGGTATTATAGTGAAGTAGAAAGAAGGGCAAGGCGAAGCTAACACGTGGCTGCAGATCAGGGGTTATGTTATTTGAGGCGTGCTTGCCATGCCCTGTGCGTTAAATTAATACGCCAGATAGCGATGAAGGAAGACAAGTAGCCAGCAAAACAATAATAGAGGGGAGGACGCATGAGCGCTAAATAAAAGCCTCTTGTCCTCTAACCTGATATCTAGCGGATCCAGCATTATTACGACAACTGGGGGTTGTAAATATAAAATACTTGCGCATGCGCAGGTAGGGCCTCGGAGGGGGCGCGGTTAGCGTATAATTATACATGTAGCTACTCGGATGCCTCTCTGCTTCGGACGTTACAGAGTAACAGCGCGTGAACGTTTGGGGGGCGCTGCTTGCCCTGTGGCGGTGCGCTAAACCTACATAATCATCTGGGGTGACAACGTGATTTTCACGTCAGTGTCAGTGGTCCGCTTCTTGGCGTCCTTGCTCTACGAAACTGGGGGTTGCAACCCCCTCAACGTCTAGTCTCGCTTCGGCCTTATTCTGTGCGTCGACGGTTGACCTCGATGGGCTGGGCCAGCGCCGGCCGGCCTGAGAGGGTGTGGATTACGTTCATGGTCGTTATGGCAACGTACCACGCGCTGCACACCCACCTACCTCTGGAGCAGCAGTCCCGCAATCATCCCGAATAGCCTTCGGCCAAATGGCGTCTATCGTCCGGGAAAGAGTGATAGCAAGATTGCACCAGAGGCAGGTAGGAAATGACAGGAGTAGTGGCTTGATGATATGTAGGCAGATGTCTTGTAAGACACAGGAGAAAAGACTATTATGTCACCTAAAATCTCGCCTCCTCTTGAGAATTGTTTTCTACATAAATCGACTTTGGTTTCTTTCACCGTCTGCATCAGGTGGAAGAGACGGAGAGAAGAGCCAGGGACCAGATTCTTACTACCAGATTCGACGAGCCCCTCCCCCTCTCCTCATCTCCCGCCCCCTCCACATCCTCCCACCCTCACAACCCCGCTCAACAACCCTCACGAGAAGGGCGTGGCACCTCTCTGAGGTGGAGTCTGTTGTCACGGCGACTCCCCGAGGCTGTTGAGAGGGTCAGTGAACCAATGAGTGTGTTCAGACCCTGTCAAGTACAGTAAGGGGCACTCTGAATAATTATTATTGAAAAAACCCGATCAATAAAGGGCACACTTGGAATCTTTGTATCCGTATGTATTAGTAGAACCTCTGAGGACACACCAAATGCTGAACCTATAGAAGACAACCTCTCTAAATACCTGGTCCAATTGGTAGAACCTCTGATAACGGACGCTCTGAATATTGGACACATAGAAAAAAACTTCTCAATACAGGACACACTTTGAGGTCCAAAGGGCTGAACTTATAGAAAACAACCTCTCTATAAAACTGGTGCAAATGATCGGAGGTTCCACTGTGCTTATATACATACATGTTGTGTGTGTGTGTTGCGTATTCAAAAAAATCTTTGCGATGCATTTTCCAGAATGTGGAGGAGCAGTCTTATCAGTTCTTCACTGGAGCAGCGGAGGACCTGGATATGCCTGTCCCTATCACTAGACAGGGAGGGAGGGAAGAGGGAGAAGTGAGAGGAAGAGGTATGGAGGTGGCGGAGGAAGAAGGAGAGAGAGAGGGAGCTGTTAGAGATGACGAGAGGGAAGGAGAAGGAGACGGTACGGAAGAAGATGAGGATGTGGTGGAGGGAGAAAGTGGCGATTCTGTACATCCTTCTGGACCAGACCTAGAGGTGCCAATGCAGTATATTATTGCTTATTCCTCTGATGTAGACACCGCGTAAGCATTTCATTCCCATAAGGAGCAGATAGTACTCCCAGTAGTGATCAAATGCAATGCATGGTAAGCAAGTATATATTACTGCAAAATTTTAGCAGTTTTATGCGCGAAGCATTACTGTGTTTGCCTGGAAACAATAATTATGTCGGCGTTTTTGTGGTTAGAATCGAAAATAGAGATTTTTGGAGGTCAAAATGGAACTAATTGAAAGAAGTCCCTGGTGGCTAATTCAGCAGTACAGCTATGCTAATGGTACCAGTGGGTTTTGCACATTGTAATAGGAACCAGCAGAAGAGGGAACTGAGGAGTCTCCCGATGAGAGCAGCCAGCAAGTCCCAGAAACTAACACCGAGGACTCTGCCTTACTCAGAGGCCATGGAGCCTCACGTCACTTACTTCGCCCGCCGACCACGATTTACATCCCTCACCGAGTCCGACTGGAGAGAGAAGACGGTGTCTACTTCACTCCGTCGTCTGGCCCCCCGGGGACCGCCGTGGAGGACAGGACTCCGTCGGGGATGCCCCCTCGTTTCTGTGAAGACGAGGGCCTGTACGTGGGGCGCAGACCGAGATTGAAGTGGACCAATCGTATCATAGTCGAGAATAGACTGCTGCATAGATACGACAAGGTGAAGGACCACTTGCATTCCTTAATGCTATCTCATCTGCATGTTCAGTTTGTTAGTTGCGCAAGTGGTCAAGAAGGAGAATGTAACCTCTACCACCTGAGGGGTTTAGCTAAACTAGAGCGTGATGGGGGGTTCACTATTGCACAGGACTATAGATAAGAATTTACTCTCTCCATGGCGCCTACTACTGTATGTTAGGTTCCTACGTACATAGTTTGGTGTTTGTGTAATTATACAACTTTACTCTCTCATTGTCTCCCATGTCATTTTTCTTCCTACCTTCCCTTACTACCTTCCCTCCCTTCCTTCCCTTCCTTCCCTCCCTTCCTCTCTCCCTCCCTCTCCTCTCAGGGCAGGGGTTGGTTTGGAGAGGACGGTGTTGTGCTGGCTCTACCTGATCCACTCCAGGAGTCACCTCTCAGACCTCCCATCCTGGCCCATGACCCCACCAGACACATCTCTTGCTCACCCCACCATGTCAGTACACTGTATAGTAGCGAGTGAACAGTGTACTAGTGCACATGAGGTACATTAACAAATAAACTTTGAACTATCCTACACAGGCTAAAGAGAAAAGAGCCACCAACAGGAAGATGATTCCACAAGGTGAAATTGTATGTGGTGTGTGGAGTTTGTTGTGCCTATATGCTTCATAATTATTGTACATGTGTAGGTAACTGCATACTGGTTTTTTTTTCAACCCACAATGGAACCTCGTTAATATGAACACTGTTGAAGCGAAATACCTTGCTAATATGAACCACTTTGAAATCCCCTTGCATTATAGAAGTACAATACGACTAGCAACTGTTATAGTGAAATTCCTGTTAATATGAACAATTTTGATGGTCCCCTGGAGTTCATATTAACGAGGTTCCACTGCACTTGGGTTTGCAGGTTCAGGAAGCTATCAGCTGGATTTAACCCTGTCCTCGCTGCATTTCTCCCACCACCCTCTGTTCTCGCTGGAGCATGTGATGTGTGCCTGTCTCAGAAGAAGTAATTTTAAAGAAAAGTGCCTGAGGCTATTTGTTGTTGTGGTCGTCATGGAAACAATGTAATACACATGCGCACCAAGTTTCACCTCCATGCGTGCTACAGCAAGTTTGAGGAGTGAAGAAGTAAATTTAATGAAAAGTGCCTGAGGCTATTTGTTGTTGTTTACAAACATGTATTGTTGTAATTTTGATGTTGGTGACTGAATACATTATGTCTACAAAGTTTCATTCACATAGCTCTTACCATTTGTGAGTTATACTGACACATGTGATCCCATTATAATGTATTGCCTGGGGCAATTTGCAGTAAACAATGTTGTTTACAAAGAAATAAGTGTGACCAGTCTCTTCGGGTGACGGATATCTACATTCTTACAAAATTTCATTACTTTATGTTGTTTCGTTTTTGAGTTACGCGTGTTCGTGAGTCCAATCTGAAGAAGAAGGAGAAGGAGGAGAAGATGAACGAAACTCCCTATCATAGCCCCATACATCTATGATGCTAGGTACCATGCCAATCCCTATATACTAAGTACTACCATACTTAGTGATACCCCACTATAATCAATTATTATGCTTTCCACGGTACCCGGACTCAAATGGTGCTCTTTCCCTAATGGTCCTCAAACCTCTTCTACAATGTACAAGTAGCTACTCCATGACAAATCTTTGACATAATAATGGAAATTACAGATCACAGGCCAGTGGCCATACCAACAATGCCCCACCCCATGCTACTCATAATTGTTCTAAATCTTCTCTAACTATGAAAAATGACCATGTCCATCCAGTATAATAAGAACAAAGGAGTGGAGGGGCTATCTGCTTACTAATGGACCCCACCTCCCTCTGTAGCTGAGAGTATGCCACAACAATCTATTACTGAGGCTAGCTCCCTGTAAACAATCATGCAGTTAGCTTGAGTGCGGCACGGGGTGCGTGTGCACAGAATGTTTATCCCCCTATAGCCATGCAGACACACAGAGCTAGCGTACGGAGCCAATTATCGAACGACTTGTGTACCGGCGCTTGTAGCTCCGTCCAGAAACGCCTCCCGAATTCGGTTCCTGTACCGTCGCAAACCCCATTCTATACTCTACAAGACTCGCAAAGGTCCAGCCTACTATCGCCTTTCCATTTAGAGCGCTTTCCTCCGTTATAATTATGACTACGTCACGGACCATTTATCGAACACCGGTACCGACCGCCGAACGTGCGTACATTCGCGCATAACGAAATATCGAACGCTGGGGAAAAACCCCACCTACAGCACAGGCATTGTTTGGTTATGTGCCGCTACTACACCTAAACATGCCTCATAAGTGTAGCTACACAGGGCGCTATTCAATCCGGTAGTTGTAAACGCGCAAACTCGAGAAATATTCACCAAAAGACTAACTTTCCAAGGAGTGTTTGTGCAATACAAAAACTGAAACAAAAAAAAACGTCAGGTAGAAAGGTTATTGAGGCAAATAAAGCAGAGATGCTCATTCCCATCACTATCTGTGACACAGTCATCTGCGCAGTCCTCATGCAGCCATCGTCCACATGCACAGGCTACCCAATCCTTTCCAGATTGATCGTCGTCGTAGGAAATGTAGCACACACAACATTCACTGTCGTTGATCTGAGTAGAGGGGTTTGCAGTTTTCCGGGGACATTTTGCTGGTCTGGTACTACGAGCGTTTTGGCTTCTCTTCGTTCCAACACCTGCGGGTTGTTTTCCCTTCGCTTTTTTAGCTTTTTGTGCTTCCTTTTCAGCTTTCTCTTTCAGTTTTTGTTCCTGCTTTCTTGCTCGCTCCTCTGCCTTTTTCCTTTGTTCTTCTTCCTTCCTTTTCTTTGTTTCTTCCCTCTCCTTCTTCTTTTTCTCTTTTATCTCTGCTTCCTCTTGCTTTTTTCTCTCTTTCTCCTTCAATATCTCAAAAGCAGCACAACTTGTTAATAAACGAGCCCGTACTCTGCGGTGAGAACCAGACTCTTCTCCACGTCCTCAACAACTGCTGCTCAGCAATGAACCTACGCCGTTACAATGATCGCCATGACCTTGTCCTGCAGGAGATTGCATCTGCCATCAAACCGTACCTCCCACCAACAACATCCATGTCAGTGGACATTAGTGATGGGTACAAGTTCCCATGTCACATTGTGCCCACTGACTTGAGACCAGACATTGTGTGGTGGGACTCCAGCTTCAGGTCTGTGTACTTGGCAGAACTGACTGTCTGTTTTGAGACGAACTTCGACGATGCTGCAAACAGAAAAACTGCCAAGTACGCAGACTTGGTCCAGCAGGCAAGGGGGAATGGCTACAGGGCTACTCTTCTCACGCTCCAAGTTGGCTCGAGGGGAGTACCCCATTACCAGAGTTTTGCAGCTCTGGCCCGAGTCCTGGATATGACCAACAGGGACCTCATGATTCTCATCGCCAACACTACCAAGGCAGCCATACAGGGGTCATTCAAGATCTGGTGTTCCCGAAACAAAACATGTTAGTTTGTGTTCTTTCTCTGTTTTGTAGTCTAGTGTTTGTGTCTATTGTTTGGTTTGTATCGTGCCTGTGGGCCCATGTGATCGTGCGATGACATTGTAAATCATCTAGACGATAGGATCATGGTACTTACCCACTCCTCATTTGTATTTGTACCCATGCAAATGCAATGAAGATGTTTCACACACACGAGAGAGAGAGAGAGAGAGAGAGAAGTCCTGGAAGAAGATGGACTAGGGCAGCTGAGAAAGATCCTCAAACCAGTCTCAGACAAGGCATGGAAAACATTCCTAGAGAGAGAGAGAGAGAGAGAGAGAGAGAGAAACAAGCCGAGTGTGGAAGGAATAAAAAATGACACCCAATTGAGGGAGGTGGGAAGGAACAACGAGGTCACTTTCTTTTATTTGAACAAAGGATTCCTTGGCTCTCCTGTATATTATCTCAATCATTTCAATGACAACATACCCACCGTAGCAACTGTGAAGGTCTTGGCTGAGGGCAAAGCCATGCCTACAGGTGCAGAAGTAGCTGTCGGGATTCCCGTCTCGGATATCCACGCAGTCGTGGTCACACCTGGCCAACCCTTGAGCACATTCATTCAGATCTGAGTTGAGAAATAGAGTTGAAGTGTGAATACATCTCTTGCTACTTTGGTTTGCTCATTATTATGTCACATGTAAGACTGAGGTCACCAGAGCTCATCTTTTACGTAATTTAACGGAAGAATGGGCATGTTATAAATTTTACATTGTGCTCCTAATTATCCATGTGCTCCCATTTACTAGAATTACGTACTTCAGCTCGATCACAAAAACAATTATGGGTTCACAAAACAATCTCATGGATGCTGCATGCGCATAGCTACTTGATAACTCATGTTACAAGCTTGTATTTGAAGTAAACACCCTGTTGTACTCGCTGAAGGTAAAAAAAGATACAGATAACCCTAAAATCTTTATTCTGGTTTTTTTAAAGCTTGGTGACCTAGCTACCTATGACACAAGAGGTGTTGTTGAGACTGACGAGGTGCACAATGCTGACAACTCTCCCGTCCTGGTAGGAATTTACGGTGTATTCGTAACAACTGAAGAAGACGCAAGAGTCTCCAACTGCCAGGTTGACAGCATCACCACTCGTGTAGTCTAACGTCCACTTATTGCTCAGTCCACGAGCAAGCTACAAGGGACAAAAATGCAGTTTCAGGTGTAAAAAAATCACACTGAATGTGTGCAAAATGTTTTTTGTTTGAAAAGTTGCTACATTTATTTGGCGAGTGAAGCTAGCCTAACCAGCCATTTCAATTGTGTGTGTGTGTGGTAATTATTATTTGTATATATCTGATTGACAGATGTGTCTGTGTTATGGCAATGTGCATGCACAAGCATCACATAAAGTGGTTCAAAGGTCTCTTCGCTCTTTGTTCGTTCGCAGTTAGAGCAGTGGTAGAGTTGGCTTACATATCTGGTGAGGTTTCTCGCCACCGCGAAACTTCCTTCACACTCGTATCCGAAATGGAACTCCTCTCCACTGGTGTCTATCAATTCGACGGTTGGCTGGAAGTGAGGAAGAACAGAGACCCGTACTGTAGGCTCTGCCAGTTCACTGCACAATGGCTCCATCACTACTCCTGGTGAGATTGGATTGGGGTCTGGGTGATCGAGGCAGGGAACAAATTAAATGAATTATATTGTGAAGTATTGATACGGAATTGAATAGAGAAGAAAAGGGAGGTGTTTTTATAAAAGTTAGTGTGCGAGGGGGAGGTGGAAGATTTTTTTGAGTGGAACCAAACACAGATAGCTATATATGCAAAGTCACGATATGAAAACGGAGAAAAAAGTGAATAGGCTTACTTACAAAGAAAGAGAGGGAGGCAGTATGTGGGGAGACTGCAAATAGTGTGATAAGTATAGCGAAAAGCATATTGAGTGTATGGAGAACCCTTGTAGCAAGAAGGTTGAAAGTATAATGATTCAAAGTGGACAAGGAGATCTGCCTCTTTGTAAGCATGCTAAAAATGCTTTGCATCACGTCTCTCTAATCACGACTGTTATTGCATTGGAAACATGCAAGAATGCTGTAATGAAGTCGACGTGTAAATATACCAAAGAATTTGTCCGCATTAATGGAGTTTCTTTTGGGAAGCAACATACATTGAGTACAGAATAAAACTGGGCCGGACGACAATTCCAAATGAAATTATTCCCCAGGCAACTCCTCTTAATCAACATGACCCATGTTTGCATCCAATTATGTTCAATTAACCCAGGATTCCAAAAACACACACACGGCATCCCTGACAACGTAGCATCACTCGCACATTAACCCCTACTGCCCCCGTGATGTAATGCACCACTTCAAACAACCCTCACAATTTGGACTTACGTACCGAATGTGGCAATACACTGAAGGTGTAGTGCATTTGCCCACCTTGCCAACTCCTTTGGCACGGGAGGCTTTTTATACAGCGCATAATGTCCAGGTGCGCATGTAGTAAAGTAGTACTGAATACTGAGATACTAAATACTGAAAAGGAGGTGCCAATTGAAAATGAACGATGATACCTGCATTGTCTCTTGCCTTAAAGGTCTGGTGATGGAGCCTGAAGCGCTAAGTAACAATGCCGCATACCCTGACCTCAAACGAACAACTGCATAGCAACTAGTGGACGCTGTGTGTAGCTAAACAGTGTGTTTCAGTGCCAAGGTCGTGATGGAGCACGTTCTAATAGTCTACACATGTGTCAATCATAACAGTGCAAAGAGCAACTGCACAGAGAGTGTGTTTAATGTTCGGCCTTCATTCATTACCTTTGAAAAAGGGACCTTAGAAATGAGCAATTTCAGATAAGCTCTTGAAAGCCAAGAGAGTCCGCATGTGTCATAGTTGGTTAACTATACTTGTGGAGTTGGCATGAGCAGCAGGTACTATTGAGCTTTCAGGGGGAGGCTACGCCAGACTAGGGTCATTGCGTATGACAGGAAGACAAGTACCCAAATAATACAGAGGCTGAGAGGGGGGGGACGCATGAGCGCTAAATAAAAGCTTGATGTCCTCTTGTCCTCTAACTTGATATCTGTCTCGCTTCTGCCTTATTCTGTGCGTCGACGGTTAGCCGGTTGCGTAACTACTGATCTGATTGCATATCCTTGCGACTACACCACGTGATGATTTGATTATCAGCTCCTGTGGCGGAGAAAACAAGGATCGAGGTTACTCGGAAAGAAGAAGCCACCAGCAGAGAACGTTGTATTTAGACTACGGTGACACGCAATTGACCAATCAGATTCATAGCTTAGAGGTAACTATTTTTTTTAGTTACCTCTTCCGCGGTAACTATTTCGCAGCCCTGCGGCACTTTTCTTACGCGTATTGGCCGGCAACCACGCCTTCAATTCGAGAGACGCCGTGCGAGCGGAAGGCAAACGGAGCTTCTGGAGAGGTTCTTTCTCACGAAAACGGTCTTCTAGTAGGAAGCGGTGCATGACTACAGGGCCCTAGCTACAGCTCGAGTCAGACGCGCACGCTAGCGGTGCGAGAAGGGCCAAGCGGCCCCGCCAACTTTCGCGGTCGCAGAAACAAAATTGCGCATGCGCACACGTCACCGCGCTCGCTGTCAGCCGTGCGGCACACACGCAGCATCGACCCGGAGTGACCGATAATTATAATTGTACATTTAATCACATCTATCAATGAGTTGTCCAATTCAAATCGTTCTGTCCAATCGTTCTGCCCAATCGGTCTTCTAGCAGTAAAACGCACCAATGGCATCCAGAAGATTTCCTGCGCGACCGAAAAATCCAACAATATTTCCGGTGACCTCATACTTCGTTTCTCCTGTTTTTCCAAAAGGACCATAAGTGGCAGTAGATCCATTAGGTTTTCTGGTGGTGAAAGTCACCTGATCCACTAGGACATCGTTGGTTTTTCCCGTCATTGCTATGATGAATTCACCGTCCTCGAACTCCACCACCGTAGGGCGTCCTCCAGTACCGCCGTGGTTGGAGCCGTCCAACACTCCTCCTCCTAGCAGCTGGTAGTCTGCATCGATGCTGTCGACTTGGTTACCGTGGCGAATCCTCATTCGCTTGACGTTGACAACAGGCGGAATGTTGACGTCAACCGGATCAGCGAAAGCCTTTCCACCAGTTCCGCCGTATGTGGGACTTTTTGTCAGTGGAGGAAGATAATACGCTCCCAGAGCATCCAAAAGATTTCCGGCACGACCGAAAAATCCTACAATGTAACCCTCCACTTTGAACTGCGTTTGTCCGGTTTTGGCCAAAAGGACCGTACGTTTTTTCCTCACCAGCATCGTTTTGTGTCACAAAAGTCACCTGATCAACGAGAACGTTGTTAGTTTTACCTTCCATTCGAACAATCCTTTCGTTCTTGGCAAGTGTGAAGGAGCTCAAAGAGCCTCCGGTACCGCCGTGGGCCGGAGCGGTG
>CASHTH010000938.1:0-16896 GCA_030341885.1 Geodia barretti | reverse complement strand
CGCTTACTTTGACCTGGACGCACCGTTGTCTATCGAGCCCAGTTCGCCCCCTGATTGGAACATAATCCTTCCAACTATTTGATGGCATTGCGAGCGAATATATGAGTGGGCAATGCTCTCGGAGGGGAAGGGGAGGGGGGTGCAACTAAGCCGCTGACTCCGGCAGGTCATTTTCGTAGAAGTGAGTGTGCATTGCACAACGCGTCTACTACAGTCCCTTTGGTCAACGCTGCAGCGGATTGTCGCTTTCCGGGCCCACATCGCATAATTTCTGCGCGGAGCCCGACAGATTGCCGGTGTGGCTGTTGACGTGTCAGTTCCGTTGTGGCCGCAATTAATCTTGATTGCGCTGGGCGTAATCGCCCCCATGATTTTTCCGGGGCGGCTGCAGGTAGCTCCCCTCCGCCGCATCTTTCCGCACTGTTCTGATAGTGGCCCTGTTTTGTGCGGTATTTGCCCCAACTCCGCCGCATCATCCTGCCGCATACTCGCGATCGGTGACAGTGTGAAGGTCAGGACAAGCCAAGGCCCGGATGTCAATCCGATACCTGGGCTGTGACAGATGATTTTCTTGTAAGGAAGTCGGTGCGGGGGCGTCTACAGGCACCCCATTATAGAGGACTGTGGTGGCCAGGCCATCATCCTTTCTTGCCGGTCTCGCCCGCACCGAGAACGATGTGCCCCGCTGCTTTTCGCACCACCGAACCGTCCCCACCCGTGGTTAGCCCGCATCACCGATGCTGTGCATTCCATTCCCTCCCGCAGGGTGGCTACTGACGAACATGCGTGTAGCTGCCGGGGCACGTTGGACCAACCCCTCCTTCGGTCCGTGGTTGCCCCTCCCTCGCCCGCGGCACGAGGTATTCACCGTGATGCGATCCACCGCACGCCGGCACAGGGCGCAGTTGTCGTCCGGTGTGGCGCGTGAGCTGTGGGCGATCCGTTGGTGTGTCGGCGGGTTGCCCGGTGTCCTCGCGCTCGCACCAGATCGCGCGCCCTCCCCGAGTCGGACTGCTGTGCGCCATGCCCACGCGCGGCCGTTCGGACGGTCCAGCACCGCCAGCCCGGTAAGTCGACCTGCCACAACGCATCTTCCAGCACATGTTGGGATATACCAGACCGCGACATCCGGCCGGCGTGCGCTCACCATACGTCATCAACATCGTTTACGCCGAGGGCATAGGACCCGAACAAAAAGCGTGCACATCGTCCACGTAGCGAGTGGGAGCGGCGGCCAGGTCGGTCAGGTCTTCCAGCGGCCAGAGCCGGAGGACGGTGGTGCGCTGTTACGGAAATCGTCCAACAGCGAGGGACGCATGGAATGACTGGCGTCATATGCGGCCCGATAGGCCACCTGCATATCAATGCTGTTGCGCGTGGCCCACACGCCGAGACGCATACCGCGGGTCTCCTTTGACAACATCGCCCAGGCCAGGTCCATGTCGCCGTCGCGTATGGACTCGGCAAACAGGCCGGCCCGTTGGCCAACCTCGTCGGGTTCCTGGCTGCGACGATGCCCGGGGATGCGCATACAATTGGCTCCGAAGTATGGTTTCTGGACTACCGCCGTGGACCAACGCGGGAAGACGGCAAGACTAGTACCCGATGGCGTAGCCGTCGTAGCGGGGGTCGGCGGCCCCGTGGATGGCGCCGGTGTTAGGGTCGATGTGCAAGGCCATCTCCCGTCCGGTTACGCCGTCCCACTCACCCAGCACGTGCACCGGGTGGCCCATGCTGCGGAGACGGCGGACGGCGTCGACGTCGAACCGCCCTTCCATGAGCAACCGATTCTCCGCGCTGTGGGGAAGCGTCGACTCGGTTCCGTCCTGAACGTCCTTCCAGCGCGGGGCTTCCACGGCCTCCTGCAGGGTCATGCCGTGGTCGATCAGGTTGGTGATGACCTGCATGTTGCTCTGCACCTGACAATCTGCGCCGGGCGTACCCAGGGCAAATATCAGTTGACGACCGGCGCCGTGTCCGTTTTCCGACTCCGGCGTTTCCTGGAACACCATAACCGGGTTCATGGTGTGGCGGACACGCTTACCCGGTTGCAGGCAATCCACATGCCCGGGGTCCAGGTGCCAGTAGGTCATACGGTTGTTGAGCAGTATGCCCGTATCGCCGGCGACCAGGGACGAACCCCAACCGCTCTGGATGCTCTGGAGCTGGCAGACGGCGTTGCTGTCCCGGTCGGCGACTACGAAGCAGGTGGTGTCCTCCTGTTCGGTGCGGGGGCCGCGTCGGCCGGCTCCGGAGGCCACGGCCTTCCGGGGGGCCGTCTGGTGACGCCAGGGGTCGCCGGCGACCACGTTGCTGCCGGCGCGTTCCGGGTCGATGCTGGCGGATCTCTCCCGGGCGTATTCCCGGGCAAGCATACCCTCCAGCGGCACATCAACGTAATCCGGGTCGGCGACGTAGGCCTCCCGGTCGGCGAAAGCCAGCTTCTTGGCTTCCACCATCAGATGAATCGACTCCGCTGAACCGAACCCCAGGGCGGCGATGTCATGGCCGTCAATGATGTTCAGCTCCTGGAGCAGGATGTGTCCGCTCGAGTTGGGCGGAGCCTCGTAGATGGTATAGCCACGATACCGGGCGGCGATCGGTCCCTGCCAACGGGCGTGGCAATCGTCCAGGTCGGCCATGGTGATCAGCCCGCCCTGCTCCTCGCTGAACCGCACGATGGCCTCACCGATGGAGCCACGGTAGAAGGCATCGCGACCCTCGGCGGCAACGGTGGACAGGGTGCGGGCCAAGTCGGGATTACGCAGGATGTCCCCGGCTTGCAGGGGCGCCCCCGAGCCGTCGCGGGTGTAGATCGCCCGGCTGGTGGGGAACTCGCAGAGCAGCCGGTCGCCGGCGATGGCTGTCGCCAAATAATGCGAAACCGGGAACCCGTCGCTGGCGAGGGCGATGGCCGGCGCCAACACATCGGATAGGGACAACCTCCCGTGGGCTTCGTGGGTGTCCAGCCAGGCGTTCAGCAGCCCCGGCACCGACACGCTCAGGATGCCCTTCATCGGGATGCCGTCCCGGTAGCGTTTCAGCGTAGCGGCGTAGGGCGCGGCGCCGGTGCCGTTGCTGACCCGCAGGCGGTCCTCGCCGGCCAGGTAGGCCATGATGAACCCATCGCCTCCGATGCCGGACATGAGCGGCTCGACAACGCCCAGAGCAGCGGCCGTGGCGATGGCGGCGTCAACCGCGTTGCCGCCCTGCTGCAGGACGCTGACGCCAGCCTGGGCCGCCAGCGGGTGGCCGGCGCAGACCATGCCGTTGCGTCCCATCACCACCGGGCGATGGGCGGAAAATCGGATGCCGTGGGGTGTTGCAGACATGATGCTATGCGCTCCTCGATGTGAGACGGTTCGGGATGCAGTGGCGCAGGCCCGACCCATCTTATCACCGCCGCGAAGCCATGCGTTGGTCGCTGCGGGATGGCGCCGCCACGACACGCCAGTGCCTTACCGGCGTTGGCGACGGCCAGCCGGCGAAGCGAGGACGGCGAAGGCTAGTCTGCGAAGGCTAGCCGGCGAAAAAACCGCTATGCGGCGCCGACGGAGCCGGCCGAGTGGCGCAAGGTGTTCAGCACTTCCCGAGCCACGCCTCCTTTGGAGAAGAAGGCTTCCTGTTCAGCGCTAAACTGGCCGCCGCTGTTGCGCAGGGTAATAAGCAGCGTATCCGTACCGATGCTCAGAGTAGACTGCGGTTCGTGAATCACGGTGGGAAAGATTGTACGCTCCGCCCAAGTCCAGGGCCGCAAATATGGTGTCATTGACCGTTGCTTCCCGGAATTCGGTTTTGTGCAACAGGGCCTGATTGAAATTGGCGTTGGACAAGTTGGAGTGAGCCAGATTAGCTTCGTCAAGGATCGTTTTGTAGAAGGTGGAATTCGACAGGTTGGCGTGCTGAACGTCGGCCCAGGCCAGGTTCGCCTGCGAGAAATCCGAGAAATAGCAGTAGGTTCCCCGCAGCACCGCCTGCCCCAGGTCCGCGCCCCGTAGATTTATCTGGTTCATGTCGGCCCTGGTCAGGTTTGCGCCCTGGAGCTGGGCGCGGGCCATGTTGCATTCGCGGATGGTGGCGCCCTGCAGGTTAGCGCCGCGTAGGTCGGCGTTCTGGAAGTTGGCGCCGGTCAGGTCGCACATATGCAGGTCGGCGCCCCGCAGGTCGGCGTTGCTGAAGTCAGACCCGCTGAAATCCAGGTTGTCCAAGTTGCTCCAGATGAGGTTCGTGCCCTGCAATTGGGAGTGCTTGAAGGACAGACCCGACGCGTCTTTCATCGCCCGCCATTCGTTCCACCCAACCACGTCGGTTCGCAACCGTTTCAGCTGACGCCGCGCGGACATCCTTCCCCAGAAGTTCATAGGTCAACTCCAGTCGAGTTGCGACACCAGAGCCCCGACATCAGCGGAGCAAGATTAACCGCCGCTACCCTCTCCACAGGCAGGCGAGGCCACACGCAGGCGAACCACCAGCAGGCGACGCCCGCTACCGACGTAGCATGGTGGTGAAAACAGTTTACGGTCGGCCCGTCCGGGACGAGCCGACCTTTACAAATGCCGTCCAGACGGCTTCAGCCGCCGGGACGGAGCGGAGCCCGGTTAGTTTCTAGTGGCCGCCGCAGCCGCAACCGCCGCCTCGCTGCTGCATCCACATCCGCCGCGCCGCGCCGCTACCAACAGCCCACACTCGACTGCCGCTAAGATGCCGCGCCACCGCCGCCGGAGTACATCGGGTTGTTGATGACAAACCCAACCCGGCCACCGAACTCTTCAACGTAGTCGATGGTGGCTTCTTCAAGGAACGGTGCGCTGTCGGAATCCAGCAGGAATTCGACGCCGTTCATGCGGAGAACCGTGTCGTCAGCCTGGTGCTCTTTCTCCATGGTCAGCATATATTGCAAACCCGGCGGCGCATGGCCACTACGAGGCGCATGGGCGGAACGTTTTCGTCCTCACCCTCCATCACTTCCTTGAGCTTTTCGATAGCCAGACTGGTAACGTTCATATTCGATGCTCCTGATGGCTTTTCGTTACGGGAACACGTTGCCCGGTCCCCTCAGTAATTTGTACCGCCAGACTAACACGCTGCTTGCCGACCCGTCAATTGAACTGACGTCGGCCTGTGCGCAATTCAGATTACGGATTACGACCGCCCGGTTTCGCGACCGAGCGTCGTCCGCGCCAACTACATTAGCTAGCCATTGCCGGTAATCGCGTACAACACTTTGTCATTGCGGCGAAGCGCTGCAATCCCGTCGTCGTAGCAGTCAACGGCGGTTCGCCGTACGTGCGTTCGACCCCATCGTGAGTATTGTTGCCACGATCGCAGCGGCGCTCCCGCAATGACAGTTTGACGCTATGCCTCGCAATGACAGATTATAACGTCTGCTCCTCGCACGACCCAGTGGGTAGCGCTGCGTGGCCCGGGTACGCGTGAGCCATTGCCGCCGTTGCGATGAATGCGGGAACGTGGCAAACTCAATTATTACTGCCAACCGCTGGGTTGCTGCTGACGCAACAAGCCCGCCATCGAGAGGACAACATGAGCCAGCAGCTTCCCCCCGACGTACTGAACCTCATCGACTCCGCCCTTACCGAAGACCAGGCGTTCAACGACCCGACGACCCACAGCCTGGTGCCCGACAGCATCGTCGGCAGCGGGATGCTGCGCGCGAAGGCCGACGGCGTGCTGGCCGGCGCACACGTGGCGTCTGCCGTGTTCCACCGCATCGACCCGGACCTGGACGTAGAGCTCCTGCTTGAAGAGGGCTCTCCGTTGGAGCCTGGAACGGACATCGCCACCGTATACGGGTCGGCGGCCTCTATCCTGCGGGCCGAACGCACAGCCCTCAACTTCCTGCAGCGCATGAGCGGCATCGCCACGGCCACCAACCACTACGTGCGCGCCGTGGCCGGCACCGATGCCCGTATCGTGGACACCCGCAAAACCGCCCCCGGCCATCGCTACCTGGACAAGTACAGCGTCCGCATGGGCGGCGGGCACAACCACCGTCTGAACCTGGCCGACGGTATCCTCATCAAGGACAACCATCTGGAAGCCCGGGCGTCGCTGGAAGAGCCGTTGGGCGCCGTGGTGCGTCGCGCCATTTCCCTGGCCTCACACACCATCCGGGTGGAAGTGGAGGTCGAATCGCTGGATCAGGTAAGGGAGGCCGTGGACGCCGGCGCCCACATCATCATGCTCGACAACATGGACGTGCCGACGATGCGGGAAGCGGTTGGCATCATCGCTGGCCGGGCATCGATCGAGGCGTCCGGCGGCATTACGCTGGCCACTGTCCGCGAGATCGCCGAAACCGGCGTCGACCTCATCAGCGTCGGCGGGCTAACCCACTCGCCCGACGCACTGGACATTTCCCTGGACCTGGAGTTTCCGGGGTAGGGAGGTTCGGCCCTCACCCCCAACCCCTCTCCCATGGGGAGAGGGGAGTGCACGCTCACTCGAGGAGGGCTCCAACGTAGATCCTTTGGCAGTTGGAGAGGGGTTGGGGTGAGGGGCGTCATTCACCCAGCATGGGTTTTTCGCCGCCGAAGAGCTGCGGCCGGGCTGTTATGTGGCCCTTGATACCGCTGGGTACTTCGCCATTCTCGGCAACTACGTCGAGCGCGTTGCCAATCTCGGCGGCCACTGTTCGCACGTAACCCAACCCGATGACACTTTCGCCTCCCGGCGCTGGCACCACTGTTGTCGATGTAACGAGCCCCATCGCCTTGCCGTCGCCGTCAACCAACCGCGCGCCGTCCAGCGCGTCGGTCACGTTGTCGCCGTCGTTTTGCGTCTCGAAACGGAGGGCCACCAGATACTTTTGTACCTTCTCGTAGGTGTCCAGGCGGGCAATGACCTCCTGGCCGATGTAGCAGCCCTTGTGAAAGTCGATGGCCCCGATGAGACCAGCCTCCAGCGGGTTATACGTTTCGCTCATCTCGGCGCCGTAGAGGGGCTGTTGACGGGCGATGCGCAGCACCTCGGCGGTGTCTGCGCTGATTTGCACTGCACCGGCATCCGCGAGCGCCGCCGTCAGGGATGACGCACCCGCAGCGTCGAGGGCGACCAGATGGAATCCCATCCGTTCCCGCCCGGTGGCCGGGTCCGCCGGCGGCACGATGAGCGACACGGCGCTGTCGTTCCCATCCACGTTTACCGTGCGCACCGCCGGCGTCGTCAGTTCCGACGCGTCCAGGCCCGTTACTTGTTGGACTACCTTCACGGCTTCAGGGCCGGTAACCGTCAGCATGGTTAACTGTTCAGAGACGTCCTCAACCTCCAGTTCTTCCATGATGGTGTACTTGTCCAGAAACTCGATGACGGCCTGCTGCTGGCCCGGGCTGGTGAGCAACAACTGGTGGTCGCCGCAATGCGCCACGTACACCAGGTCTACGATGCGGCCGCGATCGCTGGTAAGCACGGTGGCCACTACGCTGCCCGGCGCGGCGTCGGGGTCGATCAGGTTGGTGGACAGGCGGTTGAGCAGGTCGCGGGCGTCTTCGCCCACCAACTTAAGCCGGCCGGCCTGGTTGGGAAAAACGGCGGTGCTTTCCACAGCGGCCCGGAATTCTGCGGCGGTGTGCGAATCGGTGGCAAAGGCGGTCATCTCCAACCTCCAAAACTTACGACCCCTCTCCCCAAGGGAGAGGGGCCGGGGGTGAGGGCTGCTTACCCCCTGGTGTCGACGGAACTATACGGCGAACGAGGTGCCGCAGCCGCAGGCCTTCTTGGCGTTGGGATTCTCGAAGACAAACCCCTTGCCGTTGAGGCCGTCGGAGAAGTCCAGCTGGGTGCCGACCAGGTAGATGTAGGACTTTTTGTCCACCATCACCTTGACACCGTATTGCTCGACTACCTTGTCCGACTCGCGCTCCTGGTCGGTGATGGTGAGGTCGTAGGTGAGGCCGGAACAGCCGCCGCCTTTGACCGCGACCCGCAGGCCGACGTCGCCGGCAATGCCATCTTTTTCGGCGAAATACTTTATCTTCTGGGCAGCCTTTGGCGAGATCTCAACTGTAAGTTCAACGCCGTTCTGTGTAATAGGCATAAGAGTACAACCTCCAGGTTGGAAGCTCGTGATATTCCAATTCTACGTAAACCTGCTACGCACGTCAACCAGGACCAGTGCCCCATGCGTACCCACTTTGTCGTTGCGAGCGTAGCGTGGCAATCCCTTGCCGTAGCGGAGGTGGTTGGCCGACGTGTGTTCGACCTCATCGAGATTGCCACGTCGCTGCGCTCCTCGCAATGACATTAGGGGACAATCGAAAGACCCTGGTGCCCCATGCGTACCCACTTTGTCGTTGCGAGCGTAGCGTGGCAATCCCGGTGCCGTAGTTTCACGTACTCCGTGCGTCGTCTCGCCCTGCCGATGTCTTCTTTTTGGCTCAACCTCAGCGTGCCGATTGTCGACGTCGCTGCGCTCCTCGCAATGACATTAGGGGACAATCGAAAGACCCTGGTGCCCCATGCGTACCCACTTTGTCATTGCGAGCGTAGCGCGGCAATCCCGTCGCCGTAGCAACGGCGGTTCGCCGACGTGTGTTCAACCTCAGCGGGATTGCCACGTCGCCATGCTCCTCGCAATGACAGATTAACGCCGTGCTCCTCGCAATGACGAGGGTCCCGCGACGGCGGCCTCACGATAATCCTTCGACAAGCTCAGGATGAACGGGGCGGGGTTTTGTCGGTAGATCGAGGTAGGCTTTTGCGGGATTAGCGGGGTGGGGTTTTGCAGGTAATGGGCCGTTGGTGATGTCTGCGCTTATTGGCTTCGTATTCGACTGTGGTGCGCCGGTTAAAACAACGGCTGCTGCGCTTCCGGTGATGCGGAGGGCCCAATGCGGCTGATGGCGTCGAACCAGTCCTCTATGGAGTAGAAGGTGCGGTGGTTGAAGTTGCGCAAAAACGGATGCTCCAGCCCGTGGTCTGATGCGTCGGCGTACATCAGCACCGGGCGCGCCGGCTCAGCGGTGTGTGAGGCATACATCAGCTCGGAGTACATGCCGGTGGACAGCCTCCCGCCCATCGTGATGCGGTAACCGGCGACGCATTGCGCCTGCTCCACCATGGTCAAATCCCGATGCCGAATCTGGTTTTCCAGGTCGTCCCACACCTCCAGCGCCTCCTGCGGATCCAACGTCATCGGGTAGGTCGGCGGGCGACCCTCGCTGAGCGTGCCAGTCAACGTCAGCGGCCAGCGCGCCTCGTCGTCGCAGATGGTTATCTCCGACAGATTGTGAGCGACTGCGTCCTGCGCCTTGGCCAGCACTTGCGGCGTGCCCTCGTCCAGCGTCAACGGATCGAACACGATGAAGCGGCGGTGTAATTCGCTGCGGATGTCGTCGATGGTCGCGCGGAGGTCAGCATCGTCGCGCACCGCAGTTATCGGGAAGCTGGAATAGACCAGCGGGTACTGGCGCCGGGCGAAGATGAGGCGGTACAGCATTTCGGCGGGGTGCTTCACGCCGACTACGTAATGGGGCACGTCGCGCTGTTCGTACAGGTTGCGGGCCAGCAGGTCGGCCATGGCGATTTCGGCGGTGCGCCACGCCAGAATCTCGCGGAGACGCAGCCGGAAGTTGGTGTGCTGGTCGGCATCCCGACGCTGCATAGCGGCGTGAATGTCCAGTATATCGTCGACCAGCGTGATGATGCAGTCGGGTCGCCACCGGCGGATGGTAGGCACGTCAATCAGCGAAAACTGCCTGCCGCTGGTGTAGTAGGTCAGATGGGCGGCAATGAGGCTGTGGCGCGGGTCGATGGCCTCCAGCTGCTCGGCGATGCCCAGACCGGCGCGGCGCCAGGACGCCAGCTGGTAGGTGGGCCGGAATGACGCCAGGGCGCTGGCCAGGTCGTCGCCCTGTGCGGCAATGGCGTCCTCGACGTTGGCCACCAGCACGTCGCGCGGGTTGGCGGCGGGGGCGTCGGGAACGTCGCCGTGGGCGGTGAGCCGGTCATTCAGGTTGGCAATGACCACGCCCTTGTCCACCCCGGAAGTGCCAGCCAGCAAAGCGCGCATGGGCTAAAAATGCCCGGAAACGTGGGTGATGTCAACCGAAACCGACCATCTCCCAACCCCTGTGCTAAACTACGCTCAACATCCCGACTATCCGGCGCCCCGCATACTCGGCGCAACCGGCACGGAGAGGCTCATCTATGACCAGCACCACGAAAGACCCCATCATCGTCATCGTTCAGCTCACCGGCGGCAACGATTATCTGAACACGGTTATCCCCTACTCCGATGGCCGGTATCACGATAACCGCCCCAGCGTCGGCATTGCGGCGGACGATGTGCTGGCCATTGATAATCAGTTGGGATTCCACCCATCGCTGGTTGAAGTCAAGAATCTGTACGACGCCGGCAAGGTGGCCGTCATCAACGGCATCGGTTATCCGACACCCAACCGCAGCCACTTCCGCAGCATGGACATCTGGCACACCTGCGAACCGGAAAAGGTGGGCACCGAAGGTTGGCTGGGCCGGGTCATTCGGGACCTCGACCCACACGCCGAGAACGTGCTGACGGGCGTCAACTTCGGGCGCGGTCTGCCGCGGGCAATGGCCCTCACCGGCGTTCCGGTGGCATCGGTGGCCGTGCTGGAAACCTACGGCGTGCTGACCGGTATCCAGGGCGAGCCGGCACGCTCCAAGGCCCTGGACATTTTCGCCCGAATGTACTCTCCCACGGTGGGCCTGGGCGCAACGATGGATTACCTGGGCCAAACTGGTCTGGACGCACTGCAAGGCGCCGACATCCTCAAAGCCGCCCCTGACATGTACACGTCCAGCGTCGAGTATGCTGACACTTCTATTGCCCAAAACCTGCAGGGCATCGCCAAGGTGCTGACCGCCAACCTGGGCACCCGCGTGTTCTACACCCAGCAGGGCGGATACGACACGCACGCCAGCGAGGCGACGGTGCATCCCAAACTGCTGGCCGATTTCAGCAGCGCGGTGGGCGACTTTTACGCCGACCTGCGTGAACACGACGTGGCTGACAACGTGGTAATCCTGGCATTCACCGAGTTTGGACGGCGCGTCCGGGACAATGGCAGCGGCACCGACCACGGCAGCGGTGGCGTGGCGTTCGCCATCGGAGACCCGGTGCGCGGCGGTATGTATGGAGAATATCCGTCGCTGGCCCAAAACGACCTGCTGGAAGGCGACTTGGCCTTCAACACCGACTTTCGCGGCGTCTACGGCACGCTGGTTGAACAGTGGCTTGGCCTGGACGCGAATCCGGTGGTTGGCGGTAACTTCGAGCAGCTGGCGTTTGTGTAACGATGCGCAGCGCTGTTAAGCGAGGCATGACCCTGCAAGGGTCCACCATCGGAGGCAAAGACGTGGGGACATTCAACGTGGATTTCTCCGTTCGCAGCGCTGACGGCGATCGGAGTCTGGAAATGGTCGGCATGGTCGACACCGGAGCGCTTTATTCCATAATACCGGCGTCCGTTCTGGATGATCTGGGCATCGCCCGAGACGAGCAGGAAAATTTCTACCTTGCCGACGGTTCAGTTATTGATATGTCGATCGGTCTCGCGCTCATAGAAATTAATGATCGCAAAAGGACCGTCCATGTCGCCTTCGGGCCCGATGATGACGTCGTTCTCATTGGCGCTATGACCTTGGAGCGATTCGGTGTGGCTGCAGATCCAGTACATGAACGACTAGTGCCGGCCAGGGTCACGATGTGATCGGTGGGTTCCTTTACATGGCTGTACAGCACAACGATACCCAGCCAGCGATTCCCGGCGCCGCCATTTATGTTGACACCGAAAACCTGCGGGAGCCGGACCTCGCGCAGGATGCTATCGCACAGACGGTTGCCGACTGGCCGGCCGAATATCCACCAGTAGGCAGCCTGTCGCTTTACGTGCGCGCCGACAAGGTGGCGCTTTGGCGGATGTGGCTTGAGGCAACCTATCCCGAGCTGGCCCGGCGGGTTCGCGGTGTCCAACATTTCAGCCGGGAGATGGCTAAAAACTCCGCCGATCTGGCCATCGCCGCCGATGCCATTGGCGATTTGGCGGCGGGTCAGGCGGGCTACATCGCGGTGATCAGCAACGACAGCGATTTCGGCGCCCTGTTCGTCAAGGTGCGCGAGATGGCTCTGGATGCTGGCTGGGAGCGGTTGCCGTTCCTGTGGATTACGGCTCCCGGCGGCGGCGCGATTTCGCCGGAGATTGAGCGGTTCATTCCCGACCGTTTCCGCTGGAACCTGCCGAACGCTTCCCGTCCCAATTCTGTACCAACGTGGACGCAAACACCGGCGCGGCCTCCTGCCGTTACGCGTAAACCGGCCGCACAGGCTCCGGCGGGGGCCGCAACCGCGCCGACTCCGGCTCCGGCGATTGCCCCGACACCGGCGGCTACTCCGAGTCCGAATTCATCAGCAACGCCGTCAGCGACGCCATCGGGGGCCACCGTTCCCGCCCCCAAAGCCCGACCGACCGCCGCAACCCAGGGTGTCAGCGCCGACGATATCGCTGACGAACTGATCCGCCAGTTGCCGGTGGGCAGATTCAAGGCCGGGGATGCGCAGAAAATCATCAAGGGGCGCTGGCCCAACCATTCCTCTGCCGACACCGCCGCCCATTTCGGGCAATACCTGATCCGGGCCGTGTGGCCGAAGCTGGAGCAGCGGGGTGTCGTGATGACCCGCACCATCTCGCCGCGCATCTACGAGATCACCGAAGCGGTCAAATCTTCCGCCGGAGCAAGCGCAGGACCCGCACCACGGAAGCGGCCCGAGGTTCCGATTCCGGAACCTGCGCCTGAACCCACACCCGCCGCGGCACGTTCCAGCGGCGAACCTGGTCCAGAACAGCTCGCCGCCGAAGTAGCCGAGGGCATCTCCGAGGACGTTTTCAAGGCCGCCGAGGCCCAGCAGGCCATCCGTGGGCGCTGGCCCGCTCATGCAACCGCGTCCTACTCCGCGCAACGGTTCGGCATCTGGTTCGCCGAGCATCTGTGGCCCATTATGGAGGCCCACGGGGTGCAGATCGCCACCGAGAAGCCTCGCCGCTACGAGATGACGCCCGACGCGCGGCACCGCCTGGTCAGCCAAGCAACCTCTTAGAGCCTGTTTACAATCTTTTTAGGATTAGCACCGTGAAGGCAAGCACCACCATTTGCAGGCTGGTATTGAGCTTCCTTTCGCAGTTCTTCCAGAGTCGGCGGCACTTTTCCAGCCAGGCGAAAGACCGCTCCACCACCCATCGCTTTGGAAGCACCACGAAGGTGTGCAGTTCGTTGCGTTTCACCACTTCCACCGAGGCTCCCAACAGGCCTTGCACCGCAGTGGCAAAGGGCTTTCCGGTGTAACCCCCGTCCACCAGCACGTTCTGCACTTGACTGAGGCCGTCTCGGCGCCGGTCAAACATCGCCAAAGCCCCGGCCCGGTCGGTGACGTCGGCGGTAGTCACGTGTATCGCATGGGGCAATCCTTGCGTGTCCACCGCGATATGACGCTTGATTCCCGACACCTTCTTGCCTGCGTCATAGCCCTTGTGCTCGGCGGTGTCCGTGTTCTTGACGCTCTGGGAGTCCACGATACAGAAGCTGGTCTGCTCTTTCCGTCCATTGCTTTGTCGGGCCGCGCCAACCGATTTTTTTTAGGACTTGCTCCAGAATGGAATCCTGACCCGGGCCAGGCCGCTCGCTCCATTGCCGGAAATACTTGTAGCAAGTACGCCAATTGGGGAAGTCCGCGGGCAGCATTCGCCACTGGCACCCGCTTTTCAAGAGGTACAGCACGCCGCAGAAAACGTCATACAAGTCCACGGTGCGGGGCTTGGTCCGGCGTCGGGCCGACTCCAACGTCGGCAGAATCCGGGCGAATTGCTCCCGGCTGATGTCGCTGGGATAGGAATGAGACATGATTACCCCTCCCCTGATAATAGTCTCAGCTTAACCTATTTCAGAGATCGTAGACAGGTTCTTAGAGGGTGTCTAAAAACTTCCTCTCCCCTTGTGGAAGCGGGCTGGGGTGAGGGGTCTTCCCCCGCTATTCCACCTCTCGCCCAAGAGTCACCAGGCGCTTTTTAGACACCCACTTAGCCAGGCCGCCCTCTAGCGCGGCAACCTCCTAACGAGCACGCCCTTTTTTGCTGACACCATCCGGTTGACGCATCGTGGCATAATGCCAGAACATAAGTTCCTATAACCCGGCGAGTTCAAGTCACCAGCGCCAAACCGGAGGGACGAACTTCATGCTCATCAAACGTACTCCCGACCGCTACGAAAAGCTCCATATCCTGGGCGGTATGGCCACCGACGATATCCTCACCGGCGGCAAGGTTACCAACGGGCCCGACCGCGTCGCCTACTCTGACCCACGCAAAAACCCAACGGCTGGCGTTTACCGCTCAGCCTGCCCAACGGCAAGAAAATCAACCTCATGCGGGTGATGTTCACCGACTTCTGCATGATGGATTGCGCGTACTGCCCCAACAGCATTTACGTCTCCCGCAAGCGTTATGCCTTCAAGCGCGAGGAGCTGGCCAGCACCTTCATGGAGCTGCAATCGCGCGGCACGGTGGACGGATTGTTTCTCAGCTCGGGCATCGCCGGCGACGGCTCCAAAACGACCCAAAAGCTGGTGGAAGCGGTGGAACTAATCCGCAAAAAGCACGGCTTCAAGGGCTACATCCACATGAAGGTGATGCCCGGAGCTGAACGCCACCTGGTGGAAGCCGCTCACCGCCTGGGGAGCCGGTTGTCGGTCAACATCGAGTCCCCCGAAGCCGACCTGCTGCGCCGCATCAGCCCCCACAAAGACCTGCAGAAAGACATCCTTGACCCGATGGCGTGGATTGACGAACTCACCCGCGACACCCGGGGCGGCGCCGTAGGTCAGGGCCACGCAATTCGTCGTGGGCGCCGCCGAAGAGTCCGACCGCCAGATCTATCGCCGCGTCGACCAGATGTACACCGACTGGAACCTGAAGCGGGTGTACTATCCGCCCTTCCGTCCGGCGTGGGAAACGCCGATGGAGGAGCATCCGCCGGTGCCGGCGGCTCGGGAACATCGCCTTTACCAGATGGACTGGTTGCGCCGCGTGTATCAATTCGGTTCTGACGAGATTGACCTGGCCTTTGACAACGGCGGGTTCCTGTCGCTGGAGCAGGATCCCAAAACTGTTATCGCCATGGAAAATCTGGACGCCTTCCCGATGGATCTGAATTCGGTCGCCAAAAACCAGTTGCTACGCATTCCCGGCATCGGCCCCATTTCCGCCGACCGCATCATGCAGAACCGGCGGCTCCACAGCATCGACAACTGGCGCGACCTGCAGGCAATGGGCGTGGTGCGG
Source organism: Geodia barretti (assembly GCA_030341885.1). Lineage (NCBI taxonomy): Eukaryota > Metazoa > Porifera > Demospongiae > Tetractinellida > Geodiidae > Geodia > Geodia barretti. The sequence goes on along the minus strand of CASHTH010000938.1, from coordinate 1,567 downwards.
AAGCGAGCCTGGCCGTACGTGGTGTTTCCCGGACAACGACCACCCTCCGGCAAACAACTGCGCCTGGACCTGTTCGGCGAGGCGCAAGACCGTCGTACCGCCGAGGCCTCAGGATTGACGCTGCCGCCACCAACCTCGCCGCTGTTGGCCGCCGCCATCGACGTTGCCCCATCCGCCGGCGATACCGCCCACGCCTGCATCCCGGGCAGCAAAGGCGCCATGTGCGCCGGCTGCCCGGTGAACCCGGCAACAGCATGAACCCACACATCATACCCCTCCGGGAGCGTTCAGTCCTGGGCGGCCGGGCCCCTGTGGTATGATTGGCGACGCTGACCATTCACCATGCCACCGGAGGCCACCACCCCGTGAAGAGCTACTATTTCTCAGAGTTTCCCTACCACGAATATCCCGACGAAGAGGGCGACAAGTACCCCTCACTGCGCCTCACCTTCCCCAACTCGTGGTTCGAACCCACCACCGCCAACGAGCTGTTCAAACGCTATTTTGACGAATGCGTCTACGCCGACGAACTGGGTTTCGATGGCATAATGCTCAACGAGCACCACAGTACGCCGTCGTGCATGAACGCGGCCACCAACCTGTCCGCCGCGGTGCTGGCCCGGATCACCCACCAGGCGAAAATCCTGCTGCTGGGCAACATCCTGCCCATCCACGATAATCCGGTGCGCCTGGCGGAAGAGCTGGCGATGATCGACGTCATTTCCGGCGGCCGGCTTATTTCCGGTTTCGTGCGCGGCACCGGGGTGGAAACGGTGTCAACCAACAACAATCCGTTGGCCAACCGCGAGCGTTTCGAGGAGTGCCACGACCTGGTCATCAAGACCTGGACGACGCCCGGGCCGTTTCGCTGGGAAGGCAAGCATTACAACTTCCGCGCGGTCAATCCCTGGATGGTTCCGATTCAGAAGCCGCACCCGCCCATCTGGGTACCCGGCACATCGTCGCCGGAGACTGCCCAGTGGTCCGGCGAGCACGGTTACACCTACGTTGCCTTCCTGACCGACCTGGACGTTACCGAGGAGCTGTTCGGGATGTACCGAGAGGCGGCGGCGGGCGTTGGTCGGCAGGCCACGTCGGACGACTTCGGCTACCTGTTGTGCTGCTATGTTGGCGACACGCAGGAAGAAGCCGACGAGCAGGCCAAACACTTCCTGTGGCGAATGGGGCCCACCCTGCGGGGCCCCCGAGAGTACATGGCGCCCGTGGGTTACCGCTCCGCTGCCAGCGCGTCCATAGCCGCCAGGCGAACCGGGCTCAAACCGCTGGGCCAGCAGACTTTTGAAGAGCTTAAGGACAACTACCACATCGTGTGCGGTACGCCGGACACGGTGCTTGAGAAGCTGGAATTCCTGCACAAGCGACTGGGTATGGAGCACCTGGTTTTCTACGGCCAGGAATCCCGAATGAGCCACGAGGCCACGATGAAAAACATCGGCCTCTACGGTAAAGAGATTCTACCCATCATCCAGAAGTGGTAGGCGGCATTAGCCCGGCTGGGTAATGCAAATGATCGGGGGCGGTGATTAGCCGCCCCCTTTTTAACCTA
>CASHTH010000936.1:0-12618 GCA_030341885.1 Geodia barretti | reverse complement strand
CTCCACCCTTAAGATTTTAAGTCTGAGATAACGATTTGGTGATAGTGAGCAGTAGCCTTAGCTGAGGCACTCATCACAACTCTTCCCTGATTAAATATTGATTTGGCAGACAAAATACAGAATTGGTAGCAACGGAGCAGTATCTCTATCACAAGCACTCATCGAACTCTGCCCTTCTGGAACTGGACTTATTCAATAACGTATTAGAGATGAAGAGCATAGCCCTCGCTCAGTCTTCATCATAACTCTACTTCCAGATCCTAAACTTGACATGGAACATTATTGGTGATGAAGGAGCAATAGCCCTCGCTCAGTCTCTTCATCAGAACTCTACTCTCCAGATCCTTCACTTGTCAAATAACAGTATTGGCGATGAGGGAGCAGTTTCCCTGGCTCGAGCTCTCCTCAAGAACCACTCTCTGCAGAAGTTTTCTTTGATAGGCATTGTTGACATTGGTGAAAGAGTCACTAGTGAATTTGTCCAGGCCTTAGCACAAAACTCATCCATAAAAGAAATAACTCTCTCTAAGGATATTAAGAAATATGCTGTGAGATGTCCAAAGTATCATGAAGTAGAGAAAAAACTAAAACTTAATTTTGTGTAGTGTCTCAGTATATATGAGGTGCACAAAAACTTGTGTGAGTTGATAATACATGAATAACTGACAGGAAGGAGGGGTTTAAGTAAAGAGAAGATTACACTGCTTTGTAAAAGAACAGCAGGCTCAATTAAAGGTAATGTAATAGGACTACACTATGTGTCGGAATACCAAAACACCAATTTAGAATTTTTTTTCGTTGAGTTTCAAAGTGTAATCTTCATCAGCTATCTCTGAAGCTAAGCCTGCAGGTTTCACAAATGGGGAGTATTGATCTTCCGGTTTCACTTTGTTCTCTCACAATTAATTGCGTAACTCTGGAAGAAAAGGAGAGTGAAACTATTGCAGATTATCTCTCCTCAACTACCTGCCTCAAGGAACTGAAATTGAATTTTTGCTCTGGTATAATGAAAATGGAGCCTATTCTTAGAGCAATGACCACTGACAACTTATTGCCATTTAAAAGAGTAGAATTAAAATGTGAGAGATGTCAAATAAATAAAAAAGCTTATGGATATTTGCTCACCTTTATAAAGAAAAGTACTACACTGCAGCACTTTTCAATGTTGTCTTCTGAAATTACTGCACATGAACTACAGGAATTATTGCAATCTGTTACCCATGAGCCTATACTTGAAGAAAGGTGGTTGGAAAACAGAAGTCAGTGAAGGAAGCTCCATGTAGACTAACTACAGATGATGATGTCAAAGCCTTGAGTCAAAGATGCTCTTCGTATTTCGATTCAATGAGGACACAGATTTTATTAGATCTGTTGGAGGACTAATTGATGATGGAACAATTGTCCTGGCTGAAATTCTCCAACATAAGTATGGATTAAAAGAAATGGGCTTCTCGGGTGTAAGTAATATTGGGGTCGTATCTTTGGCTAAGGCTCTCTGTCACAATTCCGCCATTTGTGTACTGAAATTGAACGTCAAAATTATAGGTGAGACTGGAGCAGTCTCTCTCTCTCAGACCCTTCATCACAGCTCTACACTCCGTGAATTGCAATTAGCCCATTTATAATAGGATTCGTGATGAAGGAGCAACAGCCCTCTCTGAGTCTCTTCATCAGAACTCCACCCTTAAGGTCATAGGTCTGGGGAGCAACAGTATTGGTGGTAGTGGAGCAGCAGCTATAGCTGGGGCACTTCATCACAACTCCTCCCTGATAAAGATTAATTTGGCACTAAACAGTATTGGTAGCAACGGAGCAGTATCTCTATCACAAGCACCTTGTAGAGTAACTATACAGATGATGATGGCAAAGCCTTGAGTCAAATATGCTCTTCATAATTATTTCGATTCTGCAATGTGGATAAATTTATTTCATCTGTTGGAGGACTAACTGATGATGGTACAATAATTGTCCTGGCTGAAATTTTCCAGCACAAATACGAATCAAGAAAACTGAACTTGTTTGGGTATACAAGTAATGTTTGGGTCGTATCTTTGGCTAAGGCTCTCTATCATAAACTGAAAATGAGTGTAGGTGATACTGGAGGAGTCTCTTCCTCTCAGACCTTTCATCACAACATTATAATTGATTTAGACACAGTTATTGGTAATGAAGGAGCAATAGTCTCACGGAGTCTCTTTCATCATCGATCAGAACTCTACTCTCCAGATCCTGAACTGGTCATATTTCAGCTATAGACCTGACACATATCATTCAAACACTGAAAATGAGTGTAGGTGACACTGGATCAGTCTCTCCCTCTCAGACCTTTCATCACAACATTATATTGATTTAGACACAGTTATTGGTAATAAAGGAGCAATAGTCTCACTGAGTCTCTTCATCAGAACTCTACTCTCCAGATCCTGAACTGATCAAGCTATTGGTGATGAGAGATCAGTTGCCCTGGCTCGAGCTCTCCTTAAGAACCCTTAAGAACCACTCTCTGCAGCAGTTTTATTTAAGAGGCATCGTTAAAGAGAATTTTGTCCAGGCCCTGGCGCAAAACTGATCCATAAACGAAATGACTCTCTCTGGAGATGTTAAGAAATAATGCTGTGAGATGTCCAAAGCATTATGAAGTACTGAAAAAAATAAAACTTGATCTTCGGTAGATAATGATCTTAATAGGTTAACCCTAGGAGCACTATACCTGGAGTTTGCTAGTTAACGTTAAGAAATGCTGTGTTCTCTCTTTTCCTCCTATATAGATGCTGTTATGCTCAATTCTTAAACTCCTACCATCTGCATAACACTCAGCTATTGTTAATAAAAAGCAGTGTATAATGACCTAGGTGTCATGATGTCTTCCGATCTCAAATGGTCTGATATTACGAATATACAATGGTCAAGTCATACAAAGTTCTTGGTTTACTTAGAAGAGTCTTTCCTCTGTTCAACTGCCCCTGGACTAAAAAAGGTTCTCTACATAACTTTGGTTCGTTATTACTGCTTTACTGCTCACCCATCTGCCGTCCTCATCTTCCATTTTCAACTTGCACCTTGGAAGCAGAGTGCAGAGGCGGGCCACTAAATTCATTCTCAACAACTACGTTTCCAACTGTCGTCTTTGTTTCCGCGACATTCATCTCCTATATACCACTATTGATGGTCCTTTATATTCTGTTCTTCATAAAGTGTTTGAAAGAAAGAAAAATGCTTTATTTAAAGCCTGGAAAAAACAAAAGCTCCCGTTTCTATGAACCATGTAGCTATATACAAGTCAGCCAGAAATAGCCTGACTAAAATTCTGAAAAGTGCCAGGAGAGATTTCTTCAGAAATCTTGATACGTCATATGAAAACCTTTCTGAAAAACAGTCAATCAATTGACACACCATTCATCTTCTGTCCCTGTCTTACTCACGATATATACTGGAAGGGCTTCCACTAGTCAAGAAAAAGCTGATGTTCTTTCAGAATTCTTCAAGAAATGTTTTAACAATTCCATTCCTTCATTAATAAGCTTTTCTGACCTTGATGTCTATGTGGCGGACTCAAATTGCTGTCCTGATTAATTAGTTACTGCTGAATAGGTAGAGCATCTTTTGGTGACTCTGGAAACAAACTCTGATTCTGATGGTATATCAGCAAAAAGGCTAAAATCTGTCGCCCACAGTATTGCACCATCTATGTCGAGGCTCTTTAATCAATCCATCATACTGGTTGCTTCCAACCTCTTTCCAACATTGTTCCTATTCCTATAAAGGGCTATAGTGCTTCTCCCAGTACTTATAGACTTTGCTTCCAATTCTAAGCAAAGTGCTTGAATAACATGTGAAATTGCTAATGGCATTCCTAATCGAATCACCTCAAATTTCTGACTCTCAATGGGACTTTCTCGCTGGACGATCAACTACCACTGCATTACTGTCTGTGATTGATGACGGGCAAAAGTATATTGAAGCTCCAGAAAGCATTTGACTCTGTTCCCCATCGTAATTTCGTTCTTGTCTTAAAACGGATGGGACTTCACCCTACGCTACTCAAATGGTTGTGCAGTTACTTGACTTCCCGGGTTCGAAGGGTTGTGGTAAATGGAGAAACATCCTCTGAAGTCCATGCTACCTCAGGTGTTCCTCAAGGTTCAGTACTTGCTTCTCTCCTTTTTCTCATTCACATTAATAAAGTCACTAGCCTTTTGTTCTCTCCCGGAACTCAAATCATACTTTATGCAGGCGACTTACTCTATAAGCCAATTGGAAACTATCTTTTAATACAGATGGACCTGCAGGCTTTATCTCAATGGTATAATAATACCTATCTCACCTTTAACCCCAAGAAAAGTAAATTCATGCTCTAATTTGGAGAAAGCTGAATAATATATGACAAGTCCACCCGCCTTGTGCTTTGCAATCACATTATCTCTCGTATCTACCTCGGTGTTATAATCACATCTGACATTACCTGAGGTGAACATATTCATACTTTGTGCAGAAAGCAAGAAAAATGTTAGGACTATTCTATAGAACATTTTACACAGATTCATCTTCTACCAGCCTCCTAAAACTGTATGCTACAGTTATCCGCCCATCTTTGGAGTATGCGTGTCAGGTGTGGGATCCACATCTATAGTCAAAGATATTGAAAAACTCGAAGGAGTTCAAAAGTTTGCACTCAGAATGTGTCTGAAGAAAGGGAGTTGAACTATTCTTCACCGCTGCTCATCAGTAACCTTCCTACACTTGCAAATCGTCGGAAATATTTCAAGCCGTGTACAATGTTTAAAATCAATCACTACACTTTCACCAAAATCAGTTTACTCTTCGAACCACTCCTTGCATACATCCTTCAAGTCATCTTTATTTAATACCTTTCTGTCAGACTAAGACTACCCAAGACAGGCTCAGATTGGAATATGCTCCCCTTCTGTGTGAGATCATCTGAAACATTAATTTCATCCTTGTGAGAATGGCTCAACATAAAGTATGTATAGTCACATACACCACCGTTCACTACCTCATCTGCTATTGCGCATGTATCTCTCAAAAGAAAGAGCCATCGCCCCATATTTTTAACATCTTAGTTTCGTCACATTCTGTTCTGACTAAACTCGATCAGCCTCGCATGAGACACACTCTTTCTCTTCATCTTGATCTCTCCCAACTTTGACACCTCTCTCCTGTGAACTAATCTAAGTATGTTTGTTTTTGTTCTATTATATATAGCTATGTGTCATAGGCTACTGGTGTATAGCTACCTCTAACTGACATTCAGCAACACACATCCTGATGTTTTTCCTTCCTTTCGTATCACATCTTCCTTATTGCTGTAAAGTCATAATGAGTAACTCTGTCAAGTTATTTAGGAAACTATTTTGAGTTTTTGTCTTATGGAATATCTTTGGCTGTGGATACACATAGCTAACATTCTTTGCTGGAGAATTGGCGAAGCGAGGCGTGATTACTCAAAGCCCGGGTGCTGACACTTTCTCGCGTAGTGGAGGGGCGACTTGTAGCACAGCCTTTACTCAACTTGTCATCGTTGAATACACTAGTAGCGAATGCATTTTTGCCGACGTGAGCAGCACACAATAACTGTAGCTATCTGCCCGAGCCATCCCAGCCTCATCCTCATAACAAGATTTTTAAAATGGTTCTATATATAGAACCAAATGGTGTAGAATAATTATAATTTTTATTATTGTGATGCCAAGAATGAATTTGAGCATGTTGTTTGCTAAGTGGAATTGTCTTCTCCATCTTCATGAACTTTCCATTTTTACAATAACACCTCTGGTGCGTTAAAAGGCCTGTCCGCGAGCAGCAAACCGGAAGCTGGACGGAATCACGTAACCACGCCCCCGTAGTAACGTTTCACGGAAAATATACGGAATAACGCCATGTACGGACGTCATTTTTACGAATATGCGCATGCGCGGAACGCGGACGGGTAGTAAGTTTTTCACAATTGTTTTCGCTTAGGCGGAAGGGTTCCGCTTAGGCGGAAGGGTTCCGCTTAGTCTATAGCTACTTTTTTACGTTAAAAAAGACAAACGCAAAGTCCTCTGACTGTTTATCCAACGGGGAAGGTGAGCAACTTGACAGTTTTAGATGCAGGGCCCGTTTTTATCGTAAAACTGGGCGCGGTTTCGATATTTTAGTTCGTTATCGACGCGTTACTAGTTTTTTTCATTTCCCCGTTGGATAAAGATTTACTTTAGTATGTACTTGTTTCTCTGAGCTCAAGATTAATTCTTAATTCGAAGTGTAAGCAATCCGCCTAAACGCATATACGAATTACATGTAAACAAACAAACAAATAAAGTGGGCGTGGTCACAATTTGTTAAGGGAGTTAAGACCTATGAGTTTTATCACGTTACCAAGTTTGAAAGTAAAAGGTAATGTGACACTCTCAAAACAAACAAAAATCTGAAATTTTCCATGATTTTGATGCACCCAGGCCTTAATGCACTAGAGACAGGCATGGCCAGACCTATCTCACCTGTTTTCGCTTTCAATAGAGGGGCATGTCACAGATCAAGACTGCACGGACTTGTCAGTTATCTGGCCTCAACAAACTGCCTCAAGACATTTTCACTTAAGTTCGAGGAGTACATTGATTCAAAAGATATACCTACTTCGCAGAAACTAAAACTGGAGTTGTTAGAGGCTGTATACCACCACCACACTCTTGAAGAGAAGTCAGTAGTAGAAGCCGCATATAGACTAAATATAGGTTAGACGCTGGAAGCGAGGGACCTACGTAAATTCAGAAACCCGAGGGCGAAGCTGTGGTGTCCCGAGCGCAGCGAAGGTACTACATCGCCCGAGGGTTTCTGAATTTACGTAGGTTCCAGCGTTTAACCTTTTGAGTTCAGAGAAACGAGCGAAGCGTCAGTTTCCATGAATTTTACGTACGTTCTAGCGTCTAACCTACGTGCGAAAACGTCAGTTTCGATCGCGTTCGGGTGGAACGTGTGTAAAACGCTGGCGGCGGTGCTTCTTAGGCAGCACACCACAGCACGTACGAGCCTTTAGCTCAAGTGTTACGACGGCTTTTGTCGGTAAGACCAGCAATATGCACGGGCTAGGGTTATAGCAGGAGCTGGCTCCGCGCTCGTCCTCTAGCGGCATAGCCACGCCCCCTTTTCTTTTTTCCTCACGCGCATGCGCGCAATTGCGCACATACGCGTGAACTTGACGCCTCTCTGACGTCTTTTGTTTTATGATGATGTATATCATGTTGAAAATGTGTAAACATTGTAGAAGTTGTAGGTTCCTTACCATGTAATTCTGTTAAAGTTGTAGGTTCCTTACCATGTATATAATTCTGTTAAAGTTGTAGGTTCCTTACCATGTTTTCATGTTAGAATTGTAGGTTCGTTACCATGTTTTTTTTTAAAACAAGTTACTAGGCAAAATCAGAAACTTTGTATCGACCAATCACATTGCTCGATTCAAATGAGCCATGCACTAAGTATATACAGATGATGATGTCAAAGCCTTAAGTCAAATATGCTCTTCATATTTCGATTCAATGAGGACAGATTGTAATAAGTTGGGGGACTGACCGATGATGAAACAATTGTCTTTGCTGAAAATTTCCACCACAAATATAATATATGAATCAAGGTAACTGAACTTGTTTGTGAGGACAAGTGTTGGGGTTGTATCTTTGGCTAAGGCTCTCAGAAATAATCATTAAAACACTGAAAATGAGTGTAGGTGAAACTGGAGCACAGTCTCTCCCTCTCAGACCTTTCATCACAACATTAATTTGATTTAGACACAGTTATTGGTAATGATGGAGCAATAATCTCACTGAGTCTCTTCATCAGAACTCTACTCTCCAGATCCTGAACTGGTGAAGCTACTGGTGATGAGAGAGCGGTTGCCCTGGCTCGAGCTCTCCTCAAGAACCACTCTCTGCAGCAGTTTTCTTTGAGAGACATCGTGGGCATTGGTAAAAGAGTTGCTAGTGAATTTGTGCAGGCCCTAGCATAAAACTCATCCATGAACGGAATGATTCTCTGCATGGAGATATTAAGAAATATGCTGTGAGATGTCCAAAGTATAATGAAGTACATTAAAACTAAACTGATCTTTGGTAGATATTGATCTAATAGGCTAACCCTTTGCTATTTAATGTTAAAAATGCTCTGTTCTCTCTTTTCCTCCTAGATGCTGTCATGCTCAATTCTCAAACTCCTACCTGCACAACACTCAGCTATTGTTAAAAACAGTGCAAAATGACCTAGGTGTCGTGTTGTCTCCAGATCTCAAATGGTCTGATGTACAATCGCCAAGTCATACAAAGTTCTTGGATTACTTAGAAGAGTCATTTCCTCTGTTCACTGCCCCTGGGCTGAAACATTCTCTACATATTCTTGGTTCTTTTCACTGCTTTACTGCTCACCCATCTGCCGTCCTCAATTTCCATTCACTATACTTGCACCTTGGAAGCAGAGAGTGCAGAGGCGGGCCACCAAATTCATTCTCAACAACTACGTTTCCAACTGTCGTCTTTGTTTCCTCGACCTTAATTTTCTATGTACCACTATTGAGGGTCCTTTATATTCTGTTCTTCGTAAAGTGTTTGAAGGAGCCATCGCCCCATTTTAACATCTTAGTTTATCACATTCTGTTCTGAACAAACTCCATCAGCCTCGCTTTCCAAGTTGAGACACACTATTCTCTTCACCTTGATCTCTCCCATCTTTGACACCTCTCTCCTGTGAACTAATCAAAGTATGTTCTGTTGGCTAGCGAGAAATAATATTAGAGTTAATTAAAATGGGCTACTGAGAGAGTTAAGGCCTTGACACACTACTGCTGGGTTGTCTCTTGAAATTGTCATGTATCTTCTTAGCTATAACTGAGCTTGCTCCCTCTCCTGCTCCAGATGATTATATACACAAGCCTATAAGTGCGACCCACACATTCACACCAGGAGGGGGAACCAGGATCCAGGAAGTGCTCGACGATTCAAATATCATCTTTGTTTCCTCGACCTTCAGCTCCTATTGATGGTCCTTTATATTCTGTTCTTCGTTAAGTGTTTGAAAGAGCCATCGCCCCATTTAACATTATTCTTAGTTTCGTCACATTCTGTTCTGACCAAACTCGATAAGCCTCACATTTCAAGTTGAGACACACTCTTCTCTTCATAACAATTATTTTAATGAGCTTGCGTAGCATTAACTTCAAAAGATGTTCTTCTCTTCATCTTGATCTCTCCCATCTTTGACACCACTCTCCTTTGAACTAATCTAAGTATGTTTGTTTTTTGTTCTTTTAGCTATAATAATTATAATGAAAAGCACTAAAGTGCAAACCCTCGGCGAACTGCGCATGTGCGGTACCACTAATTGATGGGCTGGGCTTTTTATGCCTTACTCGTGGTATCCCGCTAGTAGCTCGCGGAGAGTCTGGTACGGGCTAGCTACAGTAGTAAATAGCATGCGGGAGTCGATACATGCCCTTCGTTGTGACGTGTTGTGCTTTCAAGACACACAGAGCGAACTGACGCGGTCGAGGTAAGCCTGTGCTAATTTACATATTGGCTTGTTCACTTGGTTTTCACGCCATAACTTTAGAACACAGTAGTTTTACGAAAATCGCCTTTTTTAAAATCAACCCAGTATAGCACTGAACCCGATCATATCGCTATTTACCTGATTCCGTGCGCACGGTGGCAGAAAACGCATGCGCGCCGAGGGTTAATAATGTGTCATTGGCTACTGGTCAAGCTGACCTTCAGCACAACCATACTGATACTTTATGCTACCTCTCGTATCACATCTTCCTTATGTGCTGTAAAGTCATAATAGTAACTCTGTCAAACTTATAATTAGTTTTGCCACAGATTTTGATGCGGAATGCCTTTTGGCTGTGGATAGCTAACATTCTTGGCTGGACAATTCGCGAAGCGGATGCCTGATTACGCAAAGCCCGGGTGCGCGTCAACTTTCTCGCTTATAATAGTCGATGGGTGACTTGTAACACAGGCCTTTACTCAACTCTTCATCGTTGAATAACTATATAGTACACTGTTAAAAATATGGTGTTATCTAACACCCCATTTTCTGTACCAAAACTGGCAGGGTGTATTGGAGCACCTAAGGGGTGTTCATTACGCTTAAGTAGGTGTTTACTAACACTCTTGGGGTGTAGAGTAAACCATGGCACATTCTAGTGCTCACCACAACACCTAAGGGTGTAATCCTACACTGACCCAGCACCTATATCACAACTTCCTTTCTATGCCTTGTGCATAGTTGTTTAAATAATTATTGTTCATAGGACGCAATGTCAGAAAATTTCTTCATCCCATATCACATTCTATTCACTGTTTTATTATTGTTATTGTTTCACACACCTGTAGGTGCAAGAAAGTAATTAAGAAGAATTGATGATGGAGATAAAATTTGATCCTCATAAGGAGAGTGAATACCATGAAGATGTCTTTAAAAAAATATTGTGCTGGAGACATTGTGCATCATAGTCAATGTAAATGAGAATGACAGTATACGTACAGACGAGTCACACCCACTGCGCATGCGCGTCGAAGGTGTCTGCGCGTGCAGCGCAGCATGACCTTTACCATCCGGCACGCCCACGTACACCGGTGGTTAGTGAGATCATGTTCGCGCTCATTTTCAAATGCAAGTAGAAGTAGACTATCTCTATGGCTGTGTTTTTGGCGACTCAAGCTACAGTATTTAAAGGCTTTCTGGAGCCCAAGACCACCATCAGACGAATACCATGGCTACGAACGCCGCGATAGAAGATTTCGATGTAGCGTCACCCCGTCGAAGAAAACGTAAGGACTGATCATAGCTACGTAGCTGCTAAGACGGCACTGAATTGTTTTAGACTCCAGCTACTCCGAGCCCAGTATCACAGCCAGCAGCAGCAGCACCAGCGATGGGTACTACAGCCTGGGTTAGTGCTTGGTGTTCCTGACGTTTTCTCCAGACGGACGCGTGAGGGAATTGAGAAAGGAGAGAGTAGGAGCGGCCAGCATGTATTTAGATAACTTTGTTACTTCCAGTACCAGTATGGCAGTCGAGGGGAGGGAAGATCAGAACAGTAGGGCTGAAAGTGAGTCATGCAATCGGTATTTTCAATGCTTTCAGATGTTGGTATTTCTTCATAATTATGAAGAGGAATTTAAAAGGCTATAATAGGAGTTGAAATTGCTGAAGAATTTGGCAGGATTTATTGATATCTGCCAAGATTGGTATAATTATATCTTTGCAGAGTTGGAGTCACAAACCAATAGGGATGCCCTTTCAAAGCAGCAGGAAGAAGTCAATTCATTTCCTCCTGATGCATAATGATGAGCATACATGGTACTGTACACTTCCTTCTCATATTTCAAGTTGGTCAAGTGAGTGTGAAAATATAATTTATATGCCAGTATGTATAGTTGTATTGGAGGTGCATGCATTCCCACTTCACAGGATTGCAGCTGCTGCAAATAATCCATTCTTTGGAGCTTACTGAGCTGAGCTTTTGCTTGCTCCTCGAGCAAAAATATCACTTGTGCATCATGCATCGGTTTTCTGTAAGTCAACATTATATATAATAATTATTATCATGTACATAACTATGGACGAACTGTTGTTATAGAATGAGCCTGACCTTGATGAGGCTGTGAAGAAAATCACTGAAAACCATGGTTACATCTCTGTGGTTACTTCTGACAAAAGGACTCTAGCATCGAAGAAAAATGCAGGATTATTGATATCTGCCAAGATTGGTATAATTTTATCTTTGCAGAGTTGGAGTCACAAACCAATAGGGATCCCTTTCAAAGCAGCAGGAAGAGGTAAATTCATTTTCCTAATGATGAGCATACACGTACTGTACATCTTCCTCTCATATTTCAAGTTGGTCAAGTGAGTGTGACATATAATTTATATGCCAGTCAATGTATAGTGGCATTGAGGTGCATGCATACATCTTCTTCCCACTCACAGGATTGCAGAACTCTGCAAATAGCATTCTTTGGAGCTTACTGAGCTGATGCTTTGCTTGCTTGCTCTGCAGCAAAAATATCACTTGTGCATCATGTCCTCGGTTTTCTGTACGTCAACATTATATATATATTATCATGTACATACTATGGACGAACTGTTGTTATAGAATGAGCCTGACCTTGATGAGGCTGTGAAGAAATCAGCTGAAAACCATGGTTTCCATCTCTGTGGTTACTTCTGACAAAAGAGTCTCAGCAGTCATTAGATAATATAAACAATAGACAAATTTTTTATAGCTTATGCTCTATACTGTGTTTATCATTGTCTCTTTGTATCTCATGCTCTTTATACTGTGAAATACTTTTGTCACACTTGCACAGTAAGAGCAATGCGCGCTACTGCAACAACGAACAGCGCTCTAGAGCACCACTGCGTGTTGTCGAACACTCCTGATGAAGAATTGAAGCAGCACCTATGCTGTGTTTAGAACACCCCAAAGTGTGTGTATGTAGCATCAACAGAAGGCTAAATAGCACTCTTATAGGGTGTTTACATTGCCCTCAGAAAGGGTGTTCCTGTACACTCTTATGGTGTACATTGCCCAGGAAAGGGTGTTCCTGTACACTCTTATGGGTG
>CASHTH010000934.1:0-166421 GCA_030341885.1 Geodia barretti | reverse complement strand
CCGCAGCGATAAAAATGGCCGACTAGCATTAGCCGTACAATGGCGGAAGCGCTCTAGCTTTGCAACGAAGCATTTTCAGAGAAAACCGTTCGAAAGTTCTGACCTTCATTGCCCGTTGAGTAGGTCGTATCGTTTGTGAGACGAACAGACATTCGAGAGGTGAGATTGAGAGTAACAGACACACAGACCCAACTACCGTAACCCTCGCTGCGCATGCGCGCCGAGGGTTAAAAAACTCGTTATGTACATTATAATGGTACTCTTTTTAGGCATTAATTTTATGTACATGTATGTCTAGTTAATCGCTTTTCATCTGTACAGATCCGGCTACTGATGGAGGGACTGTTTTCCCACTTCTTCTCTGCCGACCGGCGCGGCTACCACGAGGAAGACATGAGGTGGTTCCTGGAGCTGGCCAACCAGCAGGACGACTGGTGTGTGCCTCATGTCTCTGACATTGTCATCGGTGGAACTTCAGAACAAGACCTGGTGGACGAGCTGCAGAAGAGCATCTACGAGAAGGAGAAATCTCGTACTGCCACTCTCACAGTGGAGGTATGTGTAATACTTTTGAAAGTGCACTCTGTGTGTTTATTAACCCTCGGCGCGCATGCGCAGTTCGCCGAGGGTTTGCACTTTAGTGCCTTTTCATTCAAATTGCGTTTGTTTAAGTTAGAACCCAGGCAAATACCTGAAATTAAGGTTTGGTGGACCTAGTGATAGTTCGTGACAACACACGTAAAGAAAACTGATTGTGTTACGTCCGAGTGAAAAGAGACTGCTCTTCTCTTTCTGTCTACATTCTGTAATAGAGACTTCTTCACGGCTTTTGTTTTTGATGCTGTATTGATTGAAAAACGGCTTATTGCAAGGAGGCAGGGAGTTTGTGAACTGCAAAAAATTGTATACACTTCACAGATTCCCAAGGATGCCATAAGCATGTGCACGTTCAAGATGTACCTGTCGCGACTGCTGGGAGAGTGTGACCGCCAGAATGAGGACCCCGCGAGGTGTGGACCTCTCCTCCTCCATCAGTACCACCCCAGACTCCAGGTGGGCCAGGCCCTCGTGAAGAAAGCCTCAGTCGGCAGCTCCGGACCCTACATCCCAACATTCTACCAAGAGTCCCCGGGCCATCTGCCCCCGAGCAGGCAAGCCTCGGGAGACGAATGCAGCAACCGCTGGCCCACCTCTACTTTCTGACGGTGTTGGAGCACGTCCTCGCCGAAGAGAAGAGCCTTGCTAACATGGCAAAGGCAGCGAGACAGCTCTCGGATCTCGTCAACTCGGGGACCTCCTCTGATCCAGCCCAGCAGGCAGTGCTGCAGATTGAGCTGCAAGCCGTCCTCCAAGTCGTCGCGAAGCTCCTGGCAAAGCTGCTGGGTGCAGAGTCCGACGAACGGGCCCAGTTTGGGGAGCTGAAGGACAGCATCGAGGATATCAATCGTCTGTTTGGTGACGTGAGCACGGGGGGCGAGAGAGTGGGCGGCCACGGTATGGTGGTGGCTCTACATCTGCTCAAGGTTCTCAAGAGCTCGCGGAAATTCATTGAACTGATGACCACCAAATTCGAAATGAGGTGTAGGGAGATCAAGTGTCTGTGGCCGATACACGAACGACTTCAGGTACGTATGCTCTCTGACTGTCCAACTGATGACCAAGTGTCTTACGTATGTTTACCACCCATTTCTTTACACCTAATGAACAGCTTTTATGTAGCTTATTGAATATGTTGATTTCCAGTCGGTACAGGAAAGTTCTCCCGATTAAAATTGGCTCTTTTTTGTAGATTCATATCTCCTTTACTACATAAGTAAAGTTTAAGTGCCATTATTAGAGAATGCACTAAGCTAATTGTGTATTGCTCTGCGCATCAGGAACCGGGGGAATCTACTGTTCACCTACTGCCCTTCATGCTGCCGGGGGTGGGGGGGTAGAGGACGACCTGAGGGGACTCTACAAGAGGGTGAAGAAGGCGATGGAAGAGATCCACCAACTGAACAACGCAAATAACATCAAGGAACTGGAGAGGATAGCAACTGAGTGGTCAGTGGAGCCAACCACACAAAGCTGGTTCATAACAATGATGCTAGCATCTCCACAAAGTATTAAAGTTGCGTAGAGTTGCGCTGGGATATATAACTATGTATCCCTGCATACGTTGTGCCATAGGCTGGTGCAAGAGAACAAAAAGTAGTTATGAACTTCGTGTTGGCTTTTGAACCTGGCTTTATCATCAAACAGCACGAGGGTTTTTCTTCTGTGATGTGTACGTATAAAAAAGCTTCCAAATGAATGTGTTGAAGTATGTGTGTTTTCTACCCCCAGCAACTCCCCGAGGCGAATGTCTGGAGGCACAGACCGTCTGTCGCCAGGCAAACGAGTCAACAGCCACTGCAACTTTAAGATGATGATGTGGCTGGTCATTTTCTACGAATTCTATGATAAAGGAGTGAGTTGAACACTTTGGAAGAGTAGTGATAGGTCTTGCACAGGTAGATAATAACGCTGTACCTAACATGGTGTACATTATCATGTGCCACTCCAGGGTCGAGGTTGCAGTGCGTCGCGTTGCCCTGTTGTATATAGTGTGCTGCATGGATCCTCGCGACGGTGCACAGTGCGACGTATTGCGAACCTAGCCTAAACCGAAGTATTTAACTCAGGCTGGGGACTAGAACCGAAAACAATTTACCCTCTGAAATATATCCAACAGAAACAGTCACCGACACTGTGCGGCGTGATTGGCTCGGAAGACTTATCACAGTTGTCTAAGTTGGCTGGACTTCGGGAGTCGGAGATCAGACTGTTCCAGTGTTTCCTGGACACGCGGCTCATGCAGTGCCGGCCGGAGGATCCCAACACTCTGAGGCTGGACGAAGAGGTTCTGGAACTGGGTCCTGGTGGACGGCTCCGCCGCAAGCAGCCTCGGGGCAGACACAAGATGGTGGACCCTCTCCACGAACTATTCCATCCCACTGACCCTACAACAATTGGTGCGTTGGTATCTGTGTCACACACTTTCATGCACAGAATCTTAATGAGAATGTGTCAGTATAGGGCCCAGTGCTTTAGTCCTTTTATACTGCCACAATTTTTGGATACCAAGGTTTACTAAATGTGCTTTGTAGAAGTGCATTTCTCTCTAAGTGAACAAAACTGTCTATGCAACTGCTCAGTCACACTCGTTACACTCTCTGTTACGCTCCACTGCAGACCAGTCCGACAGAGACCTGAGGTATGCCTTGGCCAACATGGTGGCAGTCGTCCTCGGCTGCGAGCCAGAGTCCAACCATCTCTGGTACCACCTCTTTGACCAGGAGCCCCTCTGGAACACCTACCTCACCGGGTTCATGTACAGCAGCAAGATCAACAAAGACGGCCTCCTCTACGACTGCGGCGTTGAGCTTACTCCAGACGGCCAGTTTGGAAGACAGGACTATCACAAACACGCCAGCCGTGGGACCTACACCCTTCACTCCCTGTACCTTCTGCTCTGGGCTAACTTTGGAGCTTTCTGCATGGCTCTCCTGGTGCTACCGGATGCAGACAGGACCATCCACGGCCCGCTCATCTCCGAGTGGTTGTCCGTGCGTCACTACTGCATCTCGCAGCTGAGGACAGTCTGGATGCACATCCGGAACAATCTGGGAATTTCGGACGAGGAGCGGTCGTTCCTCATCATGAGATGTATGAAGACACTCTATGAGGTCAGTCGGCAAAGCTTTGGTGCAATAATTCTTGCAATTCCACAATGTGACTAGCTAAGAGTGTTCGGTATTACGTATGTGCCTCTGTGGGGCAATATTTGCACGCTGTGATTTCAACTCTCGACAGTTCACTTTTCTTTAGCTTATCACTTGAACACTTTTTTTATACCTTTGTGTACACGTCATTTATTGGCTAGCAAAGTGAGCCTACCTACGTAGTCATATGAATGGGGGAATTTTCATAATTGACCGGCAATGCACATACTATTTTATGGCACGGATATAATTGTGTACATAATAATAATTATGTGGAAGTGATTCGCTCTGTATCTTTGTACTAGGTGTTAAACTCGGACACGAGCGACCCTGAGACTCGCAGGGGCGTGTTCACATCCATTGAGCAACTGGACAGCTACGAGAAGCTCTGGCACGCCCGTGTCTACAGGCCGTCGCGAGATGAAATGACAGAGAAGGTGCGTGCCGTGTTGAAAGGGTGGGCTCATTTTGATCAGAGTCGTTTCTTTCTTCTGCAGTTTATCCAGTATTCCAACGTCATGCAACATGCTGTTTTTGTGGAGATGAGGTATGGATTAGTTTCCATGCATGTGTACTGTTTGAGAGTGCGTACACTGTACGTGCGTTCATATGGGCATTGTCTACATGCGTACATACATGCACACGTACTACGTGCATACAGACGTGTGTGCATACGCATACGGGATGTGATATATGTACAAATTGTTGTTGCCCCCTCCTGTAGGAGCCTCGAGCTATGCTACCCTCACTACCCCACCGAGCAGGACTTCACTCACAGTGTCCTCAGCTCGGGCGACGTGGTCCGCGAAGACATTGCCCTCCTCTCTCGCTTCTCCCTCCAGTGGCGGCGACTGCAGGCCGGCGGAGAGCTCCTGCCTGACCTGGTCGAGCTGTACCAGTGGCTGCACACCGACCTGGCCCACCTGGTCAGCTACGACAAGGCCTGCACGGTCACCATCAGGAAAGTCATCAACAGAGCCGTTAAAAAGTACTCACGCGACCGGGGACAGTACTTGGAGCAGCTCTTTGTCAGGGTCAAAGGTGAACCACCATAACATGCACACTCATTTGTACGGCTAGAACATACATATCCGAGCAAGTTATTAGTGGTGTTCAAACATGTGCACTGTCTGAAGTGTGATGAGTTGTTGGTAGTAAAACAAGTAGGCACATCTCACTTTTTTGTATATCCGAACAAACAGTGAAGGTGGGTGCCATAGAGGGTGGAAAAAAATTTAGTGTTGTAAATGTGTGGGCTATCCACCATTGATATGTGTGCTTGTGTGTCTATGCAGAGGGCTACAACAAATACGTGGAGCTGATAGGAGGCGCCATCGGAGTGGGGGCGTGTGCGGCAGTTCGCCAGGGAAACAAGATATACACCATCGACGATGACATTCCTCTTCTTCACTTCCTCACTGGTCAGTGGCTGACTAGGACCTGATCATCTTCAGCTATACTATTACTAGCAACACATTTTTGGCGAGAGAAGCGAGCAGTTCGATTTTTGGTGTGTTTTGAATCACGTAGAACGTGCATGGTCAGTGCAGGTCACAACATATAAATGGTAATATTTTACAAAAATTCCCATGCTAAGATGTAGCTTGCGTCGCTCGCTACTTATACATGCCTCTTTTACGAATGCTAGTTGTAGTTGAATCATGCATCATGTTCTAATGCTCTGAAAACCACAAGTAGTGATGACTGTTGAGAGTTGGTGTTGTTTGTATGTGCGTACAGATGTGGAGGAGGAGGAGCAAGGGAACGACTGGCTGTTTACAGTCATAGCCGACATCATCACTGCTCACAACGACATGGTGGAGCTGCCCCGACAAGTGGCATCTCAGCCGTTCAAGCGACTCCTCCCCCAGCAACAGTCCACGGCGTATCCCGGAGAAATCGCCACTGCTAACTGCATCATCCCTCACTTCAAAATGTATGTAGCAAACAAGCCGCCTTCTATTGTATCTACCGCGATGCTGTCACATTATATTGTGCATACATCAAGCAAGATTAGGCGAAAGTTGTACTCTACAGACGTGCTCATGCTTGCTTGCCAAATCAAAGACATACGTACGCACTTAGCTGCATAGGGCCTTTGCTTATGTCGAGTAGAGTTGCTAAAACCCAGTTTTGGTCCTGGCTTCAAGAGCAGTATAATAATATAGTAAAGTTACGCAGCATTGGGTTGTTAGCTTATCTTGGAAACATAAAATACTGCTGCAATGGGGTGACCAGCAATTCGTTTGTGGTCCAGGTCGCTACAGGATTTTATATGTTGTCGAAGGACATTATTGGCGAGCGAAATGAAAGTGCAAATTTTCAGTGATCTTACATGTGTTTACTGTAAGGACCTCACTGTCTACAAGTACAGGATTCAGACAAGTAGGTGGGCTCACTTCGCTTCAATTGGGCAGTCTGAATGCAATAAGTGGTTGTACTGCTATACATGAGTGACTCACTCTTCCAAACTTCCCTACAGGCTGCATGGAGTCAATGAACTGGTCCAACTCCTCCGCAGTCGTCACCGGAACATTCTCCACACCTACCCCTCCTTCTCTCCCAACGTGGCCCGGCAGCAGCAGTCGGCCACCATGTCCCTCGGCTCTGCCCCCTCCCCCTCGCCCGCCTCTCCTCTCTTCCACCTCCAGGAGCTCCAGGAAGACATCATTGTCTCCTTCGTGGCCGGGAAACCCTTCATACTTGACGTATCTGTACTCCGCACTCTGTTCAAGTTCAAAGTGTCTGTGCCCAGAGCTCTGCAACACAAGGCCGAGTAAGTAGAGCTACGTAATGGACCGGTGTACTAGTCTATAAAGAGGCAACAAAATAACTCTAATAGGTTTTGAAGTTAAGTTGGACATTGAAATCTTTTCACTATAGAATTTTTCTTCCTTTACAAGTGTAGAATCTACGTATAGAGAAACTGGGGAGCAAAAGCTATTTTTGTCGTAAAGGGATCTTTTACCCCTCTTGCCAACTGCATATGGCTTACGTCTGTACTGCACTCTCTCTCCCTGTGTTCAGTGTGATCAGCTCAGACGAGCTGGCGGCCATACAGGAGAGGCTCCCCGAGGAGCTGAAGGGAGACATGGACCAGGAGTTCTGTAAGAGACTGGAGTTTGAGTTCCACCCAGCCGACTACCACGTCATGCTGGCCACCACCACTGGCCTCAAAACTGCCGCCAACCACCTTGTCAAGGTCGGTGATATATACAACTGTGTAGATTAGGTCGCAATAGGGGTATAGCCATGTGCTTTTTTCACTGGGGCTTTGTACGCCAGCTCACATCACATGTGGAATAGGATAGGTCCCAAACCTCGATATTTATACACATTTTCTTTCTTCCTGAAGGCACAAAATCTATGTACACCACCATACATCTGCCTCACTGACCTCTCCCCTCTATCTACTCTCTCCTCTCTTCCTCTCCTCCCCCTCCCTCGGTCAGTTTGTGATAAGCAATAGAGTTGAGGCCCTCAACCTGCGACAGACCCTGGCAGACTTCCTCCTCTCTCTCTACGACGGCCTAAACTCCTTCAAAGACGCCCTGAACGAGATCGGCATACAGAAACTCACCAACAACCAGGTGGTCTGTCTCTCTGAGCTGCCCCTGGTTCACCTCTACTACTGCCTGAGGGTGTTTGCCACGTGGATGGAGCAAGGCATGTATGACTTCTCTGCTCTGCCCTACACGCTCAAGGCACACCTTCAACCTAATGACCTATCCACGCTGAAGGCTATACCAACAAACTGGGACGGTGAGTAAATGTTTTGTGCAGTTTTCTATTAGTTTTGAAAGTGACGTTAGTTGCCTGAATTATCTACTCCTGCTGCCACCTGGTGTTTTAAGTCTATAGCTGTAAAACTGTGTTCTATATCTTGAGACTGTTGTATGCCGCTGTATATAGTAGGGGCAAATCCCCAAACGTAAAAAAATTTGCAAAAGTAAACGTGCATATAACAAATAATTTGGGGGTAAATTGGGAATGTTCCAGGGCCCTGGGACGTGAAAAAAACTCCCTCCTCCCTTCTCCCCCAGCGTCCATGAGTGAGCTGATGAGCGAGGTGGAGTCAATGAACAGCCTCCTGTCACACATTGAGGGTTACATCACCAGGCAGGACGCCGGGCAGACGGAGACACCGATCGCGGCTTACCTCAGGAACCTCAAACTCATCAGTGACGACGAGAGACTGCCACGGCACATCCCCAACTCGGTCCTCCTCCAGCACTTCGTGGAGTTCAGGATCACTCTGAGAGGGTTAGCAGGGGTTCATGCGCATCCCACTAAACCTCAAAGTGCCTCAGAATCAGACTATATACCCCTTTGTCAAAAAAATATATTTATACCCTGGTGAATTGTCCTCCTTAGCACCTATGCCAGATTTTATACAGTATGTGCTGCAGGGGCGCTGCACATACCATCGTGATTCTAAATACGCGCGAACAATTCACCCCCCAAAGTGTACGCTTTGCATGCAAAACTCAACTTAAACTGGGAGCAGCGATACTTAGCGATACTTCCATAAACAAAGTACAGGCACTAGCTTTTTTATGCTTGTCTTTTTTTATACTGTTGATGTAGGATCATGAGTGAGGTGCAGCAGAGGTTAGGACCAGGAAGCCAAGGAGAAAGAGGCGGCAGAGAGAGAGCCGAACCACTGGAAGGAAGTGGTGGAGGATATATGGGAGGAGTTCCTGCCACACTTTAGAGGAGCAATGTACACCGGAGATGGGCTCTTTCTCTACGACGCTGCCGAGGGGTACTATTTTGTACCAGAAAGAAGATGGTAGCGAGGAAGAGGATGATCTGATGGGAGGTGGAGACGAGGAGGAAGAGGAGGGGCAAGAGAGGGAGAAGGAACGGGAGGAGAGAGAGGAGGATGATGAGTTCGGTGTGATCCCTGATGGAGGTATATACAGTGGATCCCCATACACTTTGCTAATCACCATGACACACTGAAAAGATGAACTTATTCTTAGGTTAGGTTCACAATACGTCACTTTGCCCTGGGCAATGCGACATGAATTGTGAACCTAACCTTAGCCCAACAAAACCTTATATACAGGAAAATGAAGAAGCCCACTTAGTTAAGTGCTTAGAGCATTATTGACTCTCAGTCATTCTGCCTACTTAGTCTCCTGTGTTTTTCTCTCAATTTGTATGCTTTTATACACATGGTACTTGTGATCTTCAAGTGTATGGTCCATGTGCAGGAATAAGTGAAGCGGATAGAGTTGCTGAGTTCACTCCTGAGCGAGTGGCAGAGTTCCTCAAGGGCATTGGTCTCAGCAGGTATGCCCAGTCATTCCTGGCCTTTGAAGTGACCGGAGAAACATTGCTGGAAGCTAGAGACAATGATCTGAGGGATATTGGTGTCCTGCTCAGACTTCACCAGGTCAAGATCATCACCGTCTTCAAGAGAGTTGTCACTGGAGAATCACCTACAGGGTTAGACTGAGACCACCCCACGTACTGTACCCATCAGGCGCAATGTATAAAGCAAATGTGTTGAGTGAATGCCTTTCGGTCCACGTGTGGACGTATTATAACTTGTCTGTACTCTGTTGTGATAGCCTTCGTTGTTATCGGTGAGCTATGCAAGCTTACCAACAGTGCTATGTATAGCTACCTACTTAGCTTGAATAATGCAGCATCTAGCATGATAGCGGTTAAACCAAAGCAACTAGTGCTATAATAGATTCCCTAACTTGCCTCTGGCTATAGTCAGTGTGTGTTCTTTTGCTATACAGTTTGACGGTGGACGACGTGGTCAACTTTCTAAAGAAGCTAAAACTGGACACGTACGTGAATCCCTTCAGAGCCAACGGAATCGATGGCGATATTCTGGAGGCCATTCTGGCAAGAGATGGCGACAAAGTCATGATGGAGAGCATAGGACATGAGATGAAAGTGACGGACATCATTCTCGAAGAACTAGGAGTTACAAACGGCATTCAAAGAGCCAAAATCCGCACTTTCAAGAAATTTCTCTCCAGCTCACTGGCCTCGGTTCGTAACAGTGTTCAGAGCACAATGAATGCAAGTGTTAAAACCACCACCAGTCGTGCCAGCGTTCAGTCGAAAAGTTCCAGTCACACTGGCAGAAGAACCTCATGAGAACATATCATAGAAAGATGCTATAGTTCTTGCACTGTAAATTTTTTGCCGCTGTAAATTATAGTAGTATAATTGTCGATGTATTGTATAATAATTATTATAATTATTGTATTGTATTGTCATTCTCTGAAGAAGGTGCACGGAGAATGCATGCGCTTATACTGACTCGATCGCGCTCGCAAGTGACTTAATTGTTATTCTCAGGTTAGCTGGGTCCGTCAGCTAGGATTACATTACATGTATGCCTGGCGTATTAAGGGTTAACCTGCCGTTATGCTTGTGATGTTTAGAGATTGTTGTGTGCGTGTGTGTGTGTGTGCGTGTGTCACTGCAGATGTTGATAGTGGGAGGTATTGACCGAGTCTATGAAATTGGAAGACAGTTTAGAAATGAAGGTACACTAAAGGGGAAAAAACCTTGGGTGGCAAATAAAATTTCATGAGGAAAACTTTCGTGGACTGCTTGTCCCTCTGTATGAATGGTCCTCATCCACAATATTCTTCATGGGAAAAAAAATTTGAAGGGAATGTGGCAGTAGATAAGGGCTAAATTTAGAAGTGTTACTAAAGATAGAACAAAACAGAGCAAGAATGCCATTTTCAGTAACAGTTTCTAAATTTAGCCCCTATATGTTCAATTCTCCTTTGAAAGTTTCCATTGTTAAGGTGTATATAGATACTGCCTGAGGTTCAATATGGCATATACTGTATATAATGGCTCATTATTATGTTGTAGGTATTGACCTGACCCACAATCCTGAGTTCACGACGTGTGAGTTCTACATGGCCTACGCCGACTACAACGACCTCATGGAGATCACCGAGCAACTCCTCTCCGGTGAGTCACATCTTCCTTGTCTTCTCGTATCATTGCATGTTCATGTTCATTGACACTCGCAATTGAATTCCAGTTCCACAGTAATGGCTCTACGCACTGCTGCGTTCACCTTATTATGCTGTATTATTATAGGTCTTTGAAGTGGATTTCACTCCTCCGTTTCGCCGTATCCCGATGATAGCAGAGCTGGAGAAACAGCTGGGAGTCACCTTTCCCCCTGCCTCCACTTTCGGCTCCCCTGGTATGAGACACAGCACCACGTGTGTGCATGCTTTTCTGCCCTGTGCGTTCATGTGTTGTGTGTAGTCATAACCGTAGAAAATAGGGAGGCCGAAAATGTTCGTACTTTTGGTGACCAACTGGGGCAAGGGACAGTCGAACGAACAATTCTGAAAACATTGACTATGGTTGGAGTGTGCAGTGCAAATGATCTAAGGAGTGAATGCGTTGTGCAATTAAATAATCCTCAAGAGTAACAGCAAAAATTAGGGTGGTCTAAACTTTTAGTATTTATATATAGTGAGCAAGTGAAGAAAGGGACAGGCCAACCAACTATTCCGAACACCTTGGCAACAGCTAGAGTGTACATATATACTGTGGAAATAGCCTTTATTAGAGAATTACATTTCACACGACCACAGAAAACTATATGTTTAACTTTCCAGAGTTCCAGAAGTTTCTGGATGAACTTTGTCTGAAACACGGAGTGGAGTGTAGGCACCCCAGGACCTCAGCCAGACTACTGGACAAGGTAACCAATAGTGGGCATCTATTACTATATATGCACGAACCATACAGCATAATCACATGTTAGGAGAAGAACGTTTGTTACTGCATACACTACTTCTCTTTGTCTTCACTGTATATATACACAGTTGGTAGGGGACTTCATCGAGGTCCAGTGCATCAACCCCTCCTTCATAATGGACCATCCCGAGATCATGAGTCCTCTGTCAAAGTGGCACCGCTCCATCCCCGGCCTCACAGAGCGCTTCGAGCTCTTCGCCTGTCAGAAGGAGATCGTCAATGCCTACACGGAGCTAAACGACCCGGTGGTGCAGAGGGAGAGGTTTGCACAGCAGACGCAGGAGAAAGCCAAAGGAGACGATGAGGTAAACTACGTAAATGAAAGCACGAGATCTTGGGGAAAGTAAAGGTTTTCCTTATTAGAGAGGTGTCCTCATTTCGCTGAATTGAGGATCTGTTCATTTGCCATCCATGCCTTGTGTTGACACTGTGTGATGCATGATTTTAGGCTCAACCAGTGGACGAGAACTTCTGCACAGCTCTGGAGTACGGACTCCCTCCGACTGGTGGGTGGGGCCTTGGTATTGATCGTCTCACTATGTTTCTCACCGACTCGGCCAACATAAAGGTCAGACCTTTGTTATCCTGCAAAGATTTTTGAAGTAATAAACGTAATACAAAAAGAGACACTGACTGGGGAAAGCCTTACATGTTTTAGGCTTTAATTGTGTGTTTTTGGCAACTGTATGCAGAAATTCCAACAGTTTATTTCGGTGTATGTAGTGGCATCTACAAACATACTGGAAGAAATCAGCGCAATTTTGACAACTACGAATCTCACTTTGCTTGCCAATAATGCTATGGGATGACCTCACACACACACACACACACACACACACACACGGACACTGCAGGAGGTGCTGTTCTTCCCAGCCATGAAGCCAGATGATGGATCCAGCAAGCCAGACAGTGCGGCTGCTGCAGCTGTCCCCCAACCTCCTCCCTGTAAAGACTAGACTGACTGCTTCATCCTGAATAAGATTGGTCTCAATCTAGTGTCTTTAAATTAGTGTGTGAGTCCTTAATTTATGATGTTGGTGATGACTTTTACAAGAGCTGTCTGCGTGTGTGAGCATGCGCTCCTGAACGTTTTGCGTAGAGAGCTAGAGGCGGGGCTGGTGTGTTGCGCTCTAAATAGAGTATGGGGACGCGCATGCAGGCAAGACTTGCTTACTTCGGTGTCGGGGTTCTGGCGGGTGTGGGGGCAGGAGCAGGCTACTGGCGAGTCTACAAGCAGCTCGAACTCAGCGACAGTCTCGAATCTCGACACAAGAATACAGAACTTCCTCTGGAACAGCGAGTTTTCAAGTCTGACTAACTACATATGTAGCTTGGCAACTACACCATACCATGATGATTATACACAAAGCTACTGCAACAATATCCAGTCTATCCCAGATTTTCTCTGAGTGCAGTAGTTGTGTTGTTTGTCTTGTTGCCTTGTCACATGTATCGATAAGCTATGCGTGTAGCTACATACAATGTCCCTGACACATCTTTAGGCCAACATGAGCTGTGTCTGATATCGTTTTTAAGAATCATCTCTGCTCTAGATATGGCCGCCCTGAGTCCCCCTTCTCATCTCGTACCTACACCTCTCACTCGGTGCTCTACGACCACGTTCACAAGGTTCCTCTCTGGTCAGCGGAGGTCATCACTCCACAGGGCATCTCTGGTCCCGCCAAACGTGGCAACAGCAGGTTCCAGGTACAGTGAGGACACTATAAGATAGAAGATGTTACCGTTCCATACTCCAATACTAGTCAAACTACTCCCCATTGTTGGTTTGTCTCTTATATATCCCACTCTTGTGCCTACAAAAATGCGAAATCGTTGACACCTTTTTTGGGGGGGACAGCGAAATTTGGGCGAGATAAGGATAGGTGCAGCAAGATAGCAGATGTTACCATTCCATACTCCAACACTAGTCAAAGCACAACGCATAGTTCATTTGCCTCTTCTTCCACTCTTGTGCCTACAAAAAATGCGAAATCCTTGACACCTTTCTTTTAGCGAAATTTGGGCGAGATAAGGATAAGTGCAGCAAGATAGCAGATGTTACCATTCCATACTCCAACACTAGTCAAAGTACTACGCATAGTTGGTTTGTCTCTTCTTCCACTCTTGTGCCTACAAAAAATGCGAAATCGTTGACACCTTTATTTAGGGGGGACAGCGAAATTTGGGCGAGATAGGGATAGGTGCAGCAAGATAGCAGATGTTACCATTCCATACTCCAACACTAGTCAAAGTACTACGCATAGTTGGTTTGTCTCTTCTTCCACTCTTGTGCCTACAAAAAATGCGAAATCGTTGACACCTTTATTTAGGGGGGAGCGAAATTTGGGCGAGATAAGGATAAGTGCAGCAAGATAGCAGATGTTACCATTCCATACTCCAACACTAGTCAAAGTACTACGCATAGTTGGTTTGTCTCTTCTTCCACTCTTGTGCCTACAAAAAATGCGAAATCGTGACACCTTTATTTAGGCGAAGCAAATTTGGGCGAGATAAGGATAAGTGCAGCAAGATAGCAGATGTTACCATTCCATACTCCAACACTAGTCAAAGCACTACGCATAGTTCATTTGCCTCTTCTTCCACTCTTGTGCCTGCAAAAAATGCGAAATCCTTGACACCTTTATTTAGCGAAATTTGGGCGAGATAGGGATAGTGCAGCAAGATAGCAGATGTTACCATTCCATACTCCAATACTAGTCAAAGCACTACGATAGTTCATTTGCCTCTTCTTCCACTCTTGTGCCTACAAAAAGTGCGAAATTTTTCTATTTTTGCGGCACGGCTGCAACGGGACAATGTGATGTATCATGAATCCAGTGCTACTTAAGGTTTCTCTGTGTTACTGCCTCTCAAGTATTTGTATGTTGATGTGCCAACAGCCAGACCCAACCATACTGACCAGGTTCTCCTCCGGAAATGCCGACTACCTTAAAAGTGGATGGAGTCGAGGTCACATGACCCCGGCGGCAGACTGCAAGCACTGTCAGTCAGCCATGGATGATTCACACTATCTCACAAACATCGTCCCTCAGGATTTTAACAACAACAGCGGGTAAGCCATCTCCTGTGTTGTTAAAATGTTCATAATAATTACCAAAACCATGCATCTACTGGTAAGTCACCCTCTATGTTGCTAATATAACCATAATCATCCCTAATTACTTTACAGGTAAGTAAAAGGATCATAATTTGACACTCTTTAATGACCATAATCTTTGTCAGGACTTCACCATTAAGTCAACCTCTATATTTTGACATTCTTTAAACTGCCAACATCATGCATCAAGACTTTGACGAGTAACTCGCCATCCTTTGTGACGAAGGTGTTAAATATAATTTGACATTCTTTAAACCACAAACGTCCTGCCTCATGAGGACTTTGGCAATTACACACTCCGATAACTTGCCATCTACATCTACTGTGTATGTGATGATGAACATGCTTCGTTCCTTTGACAGTATATAACAGCAGGTGATGTTGGGAGATTTTCGAGGATGCAAAACCTTGTCCTTAAGACGTCATATCTGTAGTATCCTAACCGCTCTTCTAGTACGTGATGCATACGAGGCCCTGCCTACCCAAGTCCGCGCACTACGGATGCACGTGACATTCATTGGCTGTTCTGCAATCTGATTGGAGATCACGATTTCTAGATCCAGGACCAAGAAACTCTGCCAATAGTTACCAGACCCCTTTTCCACGTGATGAGTTGGTAGTGTAGCTCATAAGAGATTTTTGTTGGCATTCTTCTTCAGAATTGTGTCTGGCCACAAACATTTGTACATTTCAAACATGAGCTCTGATAGTTTGGTCCTTCCAGAGTTTTTCCGAGTGCAGAATAAGTGGCCTAGGAAGTGTCGCTATTTGGTTGCCCAGAGTCTCAATTTTACTATTGGTCCGTGTGACCTCGCTGTGACAGAGGTGTTAAAGAATCATAATTTACGCAAATTAATCACCTGTAAGTTATGAGGTATGCCATATTAGATTCCAGTTGCCTAGGTATCCCGATGTGCCTCTGTAGATATGTGAGGAATTGTCTGATGAGGTGTAGTACATGCCTCTCTCCAAACCACCACACCACCTGGCCACTCTCTAATACTATTACTTCTTGGTGTAGCACTTTCAAATATGTCAACAATTATAATAATTATATATACCCTTGGACTTGGTTGTTTATAATCTCATAGACTCAAGGTAACTCGCTAACATCATAGCTATAATGTAATAGTAAGCTTCTGGCCTTCCTACATAAACTGATAGATGCTCAATTTCGGTCTACCTACATCACTGGATAAAATGGTCGATATGAGGCTGACATTATACTATTGAAGTGACCTCAGAAAGACATGTCATGTTATGTGAATGTGTCTTTTTGAGCTATTTTCATGTCTTTTGAGCAATCGCTTCTTCCGTAATGTATTCTTATGGTAGTTCAAAGACAAGAAAAAAATTCCTATATGGTAGTTACTTTGCTTGCTACCTCTCTCTCCTACTATATATGATGACAGGTACTGGAATAGACTGGAGATGTTCTGTAGAGACTTGGCAGAGAAATACCCCGCCGTCTACGTTACCAGTGGACCACTCTACCTCCCTTCCCCATCTCTGGATGATGGCGGAAAGAAGTTCGTCAAATATCAGGTTAGTGCACATTTTTAGGGTGTTAATAATTGCAGTTTATGAGGAGCCTTTAAGTGTTGTCCTGGATTATTTTCACCCTTCACTTATGATTCATGACACCGTTATATCTCAATTTAATTGTAGTGAACCCTTCTTCGAATGTGGTGGTGTCTTAATATTAAACCCCCATGAATGGTTGGGCAATTTACATCTCATGTGTCTCAGCTTACTTGGCTAGGCACACACATAGATTTACCAGCAAAACCGCACCATTAGCGGTGTTGTGTTTCGGGACACTTTGTGTAAGCGTGACACGTCTCAACAAAGGAGCTCCACCCATACCACCCAAATGAGCGACGTCTCTTAATGAATGCCGCTTTCGCTAACCACAAGGAGTCCCTTGTTGGAAGGTTTTCCCTGTTACTGTGCCCGCCTGCAGGTGATAGGAGCTGGCAAGGTGGCGGTCCCAACTCATCTCTACAAGGTTATTCTGGCAGAGACGGACGACAGCAGTGACCCCGCCTCCCAGCCTCCCCCCAGTCTGGGGGTGTTTGTCGTTCCGAACAAGCCCCTGGGTGACGAGGAGCTGACGTCATTCCAGACCACCCTCACCGAACTGGAGACCCTCTGTGGGATCTCGTTCCATTCCAAGCTGGACAGATCAAATGTATGGGAGAATTAACAATTCAAACCTGAAGTAATAGCATACAGTCTATACTTGGTAAGGTCATTTCGTATGATGCCTGATAAAAAAGATTTAGGCATGTGTCATGTGCGCATGGATGCACTTACACCTCGTGTGCCCCCCCCCAATTCACACAATAGGATCTTTGTACATGAGTGAGTGAGTGAGTGAGTGAGTACAGTACTTGTGCCTGTCCACCAGGTCAGTGATCTTTGTAAAACGGACAAGTGTAAACTGATGACGACACTGGAGCTGAAGCAGTTTGTCTACTCATTACGGTCAGTTAGCAATGCAAGCAAACCCTCGGTGCTAATAATTTATAATAATTAAAGCGGTGTATATATTAGCTGAAGTGCCACTCAAGACTCAGAAATGCTGTTATCCAAAGGAAAACACGTTGCATATAGCGGAAAATGTTTAAGAGCAAAATTTAGTTATGTGAATTTCCCCGGTGATAGGTTAGGGCGAGCCAAGAGTGAAGAGCAGATAGGGGAAATATTGGACGAGGCAAAGAAGGAGGGTTTGGAGAGAGATTCTGTCATCGCACAGAGCGCTGCACAGCAAGGAAACAAACTTAACACCAGTGCTACCAACGGTTCCTAGGAAGATTTTACTGCAGTCGTCATCACATGCGTAAAACCTTTCTCAATTGAATATTTGTTATCATCGCCGCATTATATTCATTCTGCTTATGAGCATTTCGGAATTCTCTCAGATATAATTACAGGTTTGCTGAAAATGATTTGTTGGGTGATATGATAACATTATGCAGGAACAAAGAAAAAATTTATGGCCATTTTTGGGCATATAGAGAATTCAGAAAAAATATGGAGATGCAAATGAGTCCTGCTAAAATAAAAAAGAATAAAGAAATGCGGTTTATGATTCACTGGTGTGCATATTATAGACAGGCTGAAGAAAACAAAAGGGTGATCGATCATAGCAGAGACAAACTCAACACATATATACAGTGAACGCGAACACACACACACACACACACACACACACCACATTCACACCACAATCTACACAGTGTTATTGCTGTTGAAGACTACACTGTGACATTCCGTTCTGTTGCGTGTCGTCGAGACACTTGTACTTCATGCCCGAGAAGATGACCATGGGCTGAGAGAAAACGTAGAGACCGAGCTTTCCGCCGTGAATGGGGCCCGACGTTGACGGATTGCACTGACACCCGCTGTCTACGAGTGTCCGACTTCCACTGTGGATCCTTATTCTGTGGTAGGGAGGGGAGAGAGGAGGGGATAGGAGATGGACTTTGGAGTGTCTGCTGGCTTGCGTATTTTACGCGGTTGGGGTTAAAATCTGAGCAGTGAGCACTACATAACAGTACATAGTTGATGGGTATGGTATAGCATCATTATTGATGTATGGTACTATAATGGGGAGCACCACGCAGGGGTAAAGATGCACTGTGTACACAAAACACTACCGCTGAATTTAACGTTCGGGAAAAAGAAAAGAAACTTTGGAAAACATGAGAAACATGTTTTGTTAGGGAATGGTCCATTCCCTAACATTATGGGTCATTACGAGCACCTGGTGTCACATTCCAATTAAGGGTTTATCTGTACACCTCACACCCAAACATGCTCCGGGCTCCCCACCCATGTATTTCCCTCCGCATGCAGTCAGTATATATAGTATACCTTGAACACTTGCTGACTGCAGAATACTGAAGGTTCCAGCGATACGAGGTCCTGTGCTCCCAGCCCGTCTGTTTAGGGTCCTTCCACAATGTCTTTGCCTGAATTGGAGGGACGGGGAGGGAGAGAGGGAGAGAGAGGGAGGGAGAGAGGGAGAGAGGGAGAGAGAGAGAGAGAGAGTCTGAGCTCAATGCAGGTTTACTTTGGACTACATTAACGTTCAACAGATACCATCGTGATGTTACGAAGCCCTGTACCAGGAGAAAGTACGCATAAGATCATACACCCTGCCGACATGTGTTACGTAATAGAGCTAACAAAAAGCTTTTCTTAGAAGACGCGGCATGCCAAGTCAAAATTCCGCCTAATGTTTCCGATTATTAACTGGCATTCTTTCAGCCTTTGAGAAACACCTCTGAACCCAGTGTTGCTTTGTCCTCATCAAAAAACCATTTTCTCTGTGCATACTCAAGGTTATCATGCACACGACACACACACACACACACCTGGTTCTGCGTGACATTGTTGGAGTTCCAGAGCGCCATCTTGAAATCCCTGCCGGACGGGCCACTGTTGGAATCAAAGACTCTAATCTGCATGCCTCCCTGCGTCTCGTACTCCGGTCTGTTCGGCGTCCAATAGGGTGCATCGTTGCTCTTCTTCCACCCGGCCACCATGAATTTCCTGTTGCTGTAGTAGTTGTAGACGAGTCCAAAGTAGTCGTTGTCGACCGTGGCGTCCACGAAGAAGGTGCCCGTGAACTCGAAGCTGGTGAAGCTGTCTCGACTGAGGAGGAAACCGGGGCCAGAGTTGAGTCTCTGGACCAGCTCCGTCTCCTGTGGATTGTAAAGTAGATTATATGGAAGGAACTGTTAGGTTTGCATTCTTGTGTATGTACTGTATATAGCTGAGATAAGGTGCTAACAAAAGTACTATAATAAACTACATTTTGTTTCGCTATAATAGATGTGTGTGTTTGTGTAGCATGCAGAGACCTGGCGATGCTCATTTATGATGCCTTTTTACCGAGCACGAAACTACAACAGTGACTTACGTCAATGTAGTCCCACAGAGGTGTCTGCTCCCGCTTGTCGAGCTTTATCGGAATGCCTGCAAAGAACGAGGTCTTGCTGATCTTGCCGTTACGTGGACACACGTCTGCAGAGTCTCCAACACCATCTCCATCGTAATCCTCATCACAGGTGTCCCCCTTTC
Source organism: Geodia barretti (assembly GCA_030341885.1). NCBI lineage: Eukaryota > Metazoa > Porifera > Demospongiae > Tetractinellida > Geodiidae > Geodia > Geodia barretti. The sequence continues at coordinate 146,699 of CASHTH010000934.1, read as the reverse complement.
CGTCAGCTGCAGATAAAATGATTGTCTGTGTTAGTTTTGGGTGAACTGTGCACTCAGTTCGGGATTTTTTCGTCGACCTCTGTACATAATATAGGTGGACACATGATTGTATAGGAAAGAGATCGAACTAACAATAGTATATACAAGATAGCCTTTTTGCATCGTGCATTATTCCCAGAATATAATGTTTGCCTGGAAGAAATACGTGGATGTTCCATGTAGGCCTGAAATTCATAGGGTGCTTATGTAAACATAGGTACACGAGCCTTTTGGGAATTAGAGGAATTAAATTCACCACCATATGAGGAACTTGGTTTTGCATTCCTATCGGGATTGTTCCAGGCGACAGACACATGTCATGGTGCCTAGCATTCCGGTTAATGGTGCAGTTATCGGTAAAGAAATCAGATACTTGTTAGATTTATGTAAACTATAAAACTGTGGTTAGATTCTTCACATGCAAATGTTTTACGAGTCTGCAAGTGCCACACACAAAGTCCTCCCCCTCACTCCTCTATCTCACTCTCTCTCTCTGCCTATCGTCCTATCCCTCTTCTCCTCCCCCCTCCTTCTCCATTCCCCCATCTTTCACTCACCATTGCTGTCCATTTGGTCCGGATTTGCCACCAGAGGACAATTATCCACAGTGTCCAGAACGCCGTCATTATCGTCGTCCGTATCACAAGCGTCGCCGTACGAATCGTTATCATGATTGAGTTGATCTGAGTTGATGTCTGACTGGCAGTTGTCTGCACTGTCCTTGATCCCATCCCTGTCCCGATCTCTACCTCTGTCACACGGATTACCAACTCCGTCTGCATCATTGTCATTCTGCACAAGGTGATATACAAATTGCAGCATAAGCCAAGGACAAGAAGAATTACACAACTACCGCAGTTATATATGCAGACAGTAACCATATCTTACCACAAATCATGTGAATATAACTTCACTTACTAAGTTTGCTTGGCACCCACATTGTGGCAATTTTGGTTGAACTTAGTTGCGGTTTATTCGGAGAAAAAACTTTTTAAGACCAGCTTTTATCATAGGAGTGCGTCTTGTAGTAGTCAACTGACCTGATTAGGGTTTCTCGTCCGCTTGCAGTTGTCGCAAGTGTCCCCGATCAGGTCTCGGTCCGAGTCGCGCTGCGTGGGGTTGTAGATGTGGGGACAGTTGTCTTGGCTGTTGATGACCGTGTCTCCGTCGATGTCCGGGTCACACGAGTCCCCGTTTCCGTCTCCGTCCAAATCTCCCTGTGTTGGCAACAACAACCGTGGCTCTGTCAGTAAGTGTGCCGGGGGGACACTACTCTAACTATTGGTAAGTCCACCAAGGCGTTCCAAAATTTTTCCATTTGCTTTTTCGTTTGCTATCCGGCCCCGTCACAATGGACAACGTTGCATGCGCGAACGTCGTCACACGGGCTATCATGTGCAACTGGAACGTATTTTGAGAGTTGTTATGAATGATTCAACACTAGCACCACATCCGTTGCAAGTGCATACAGTGAAGAACGCGCCTGTTGGCTCCATAGGCCTCGAACTACTAGTGTAGGGAAGAGCTTGGGGACAAGGCAGGCTAGCTTCACAGTCTTGAACTAAGGAGTATAGTGTAGATACTCCTGGGGGGCCAGAAAGGTTAGCTCTTTAGTCTTAGTGCACAGAGAGGTGCCTGGGGACAAAACCGGCTCCTTCACTCTTAAACTCGGGATACAGAAGAACCACCAAAGGTCATGGTAGAGCCACGTCTCTACGTACGTACCTGGTTGGGGTTGGAGGAGAAGAGACACGTGTCACAGAGATCTCCTACTCCATCTCTGTCCACGTCGTTCTGGTTCAGGTTATTAACAAATGCACAATTGTCCTGAGACAGATAGGGGAGGAGGGAGAGAGGGGAGAAGTGGGATAATTATGCCGACAAAAAGAGTTTTATTGACTAAAGATATAATTATACTTGCTTGTGTATGCAAAACAGACTCGGTTTGCTCTGTAGGTTGTGTAATACTCACAAATTCATCTTCGATTCCATCGTTGTCATTATCACTGTCACAGGCGTCTCCAATGCCATCGCCGTCCACATCCCTCTGACCACCGTTAGGGACCCCAGGGCAGTTGTCCTGAAGAATCAAACATCAGTGAGTAGAGGTTGGAGAAACGAAATTCACTTCATTTTATATATAATCAACTATGATTTATAAGTTTAGATTACGAGTCTGTAAAGATGGGTACTGATTACAGATTTATCTGCACGGTCAAGATTTATGCAACCGTATGCACAGACAGAGCTCCCATCCTCGTGATGGTTGCATAGTTATGCATGCAAAAATGGTGAGAACACGCGAATTGTTGGACTTGGTACAGAGGTAAGCCATGGTTACATGTCTTCTGCTGCCAGACTGACACACTAATGGGACCATATGTATACCTACCAATGCAATAGCAATTAGACCCCAAGGAAAGGCATCATGTCAATATACTAAGGGTAATGAAGGATGATACCTGGCTTTGAGCACAAACTAGTTGAGGCTTTGAAGGTACCGTAACAATACACAATTTCCTGTACCAGCGAAAAATTGGCAGAGATGTGTGAAATTGCGAAGTTGGTGTGAACTATTGCATTCCTTACACCTGGACAGCTGCATTAATTTTACACACATCTACACTTTCCTTCAGTCACATGAGGATCATGTGACAGGAAGTGACGGTCATGTGACTCACCAGTGGACAGGGAAGGTTGTCGCAGCCGATGGTGAGGAGCGTATTAGGAATGCCATCGAGATCGTCATCAGCAGCACATTGTCTACCGTTACCAAACATCCCAATGGGACATTCGCAGTAGAATTCTCCCGGTGTCGGGTTGAAGCAGTATTCGACTCGCTCGCAGTCGTGGACTCCCGCGGCACATGGGTCGGACAGGACGCAGTGGAGGGGTCCTTGTTCCACGTAGCCCTCTGAGCAGGGACCGCACTCGAAACTGCCCTGTTGGAGTGCGAAGACAGAGGGAGGGAGTTAGATGGCGTTGACACTCGATCAACGTGTACAGACTAAGTAACTACATTCTTGGATTAAAAGAATCCGTTTGAACCACCGAGTGCATCATCTACCACTCTTTCATCGAAATTCCTCTTCAGTGGCTACATACATTAGCTCCCCATTCCCTCCCTCCCTCTCCTCCCCCCTCCACACTCTTCTCGTAATTCACAGAAATTAAACATTTTGGCAGATTTTTGTTGAGGAATTCATCCGTTGCATACCTCAGTGTTGATGCAGTCTCTTTGTTCGTCACAGCCTCCATTTGCCACCAGTTCACATTCGTTCACGTCCAAACACACCTGCATTGAAAAAGTACGCAGTGTTGAAAGCACTCTTATTGCGTACATGTAAGGCGAAACATTCCCGGATAATTCAATTGCATTGTATTACATTCTTCTAATTATGGCAAGGTAGGGAAGCACTGCAAGGAATACACACACACAATCAATTAGCCTTGACCAGCAAAAATATGGCAAAACAGACAAAAATTTGAGCCACTCAAACAAACTGTCGTAGCATATATATACAGCAGGGAGAAGCTATATATATACCTGTTGTAGAGTGTTGGCATCTTGCAGGTCGTATCCTCTGACGGTATCTCCGGTGAAGCCAGGGGGACATTCGAGACATGTGTAGCCATCATCGTGATCAGTGCACTCGGCGCCGGGGAAGCATGGGATCAGCTATGTCACACTGTGGGGGGAGTGGAGGGAGGGAGGGAGGGAGGGAGGGAGGGAGAGCGATACAGTGTGGTTCTACTGTTTGGTTTACACTATGTAATCGCTTACCCTAGCTTATTAAATATTTACCTAACACTCTTGTGTGTTATCATCACATTGCAAGGCATGAAGACAGAGTGTGCGATGTACAAAGGCAAGATTATCTGATGTGAAATTGAAATTCCGTGTTATTAGACATGCGACTGTTTGGTCTGAGCTGGCAGTAGTGGAGTGCAGACGACAGCCAGCGAACATGTGTTCCTGCTGTCACAGCCACAGGTCACCTGACTAACTGCAAGGCTTCAGTTTGTGATGTTTAGACTTTTTCTCCCTGGCACACGTAGCTAACACGAAGACAGCGCCCATTTATATCCATGCACAAACAACAACAGCTTTGACTTCTTTGAGGCAAACATGCCCCAGTTCTCAAGGCTGTCTAGGTGTAGTTGCCTGGTTTGTGTACTAAATCGGAAGGAAACCCGAGATTCTTTCTTTTTTGTTACTCTTATAGAGCTAGCTAGTATGCTATGCAAAGTTATAGCTGCTGCAGCAAACACACAAAACAAAAGGAAACTTGGGGAAAGCGCTAGAAACTCAAAGAGCTATGTACGTACTTACCTCATTGACAGCAGTGCAGTGAGTGCCGTTTCCCTCCATTCCTCGGGGACAGTCTCCACACTGGAACTCTGTGTCTGTCACTTTAGTACACACCACAGCCTTGCTGAAACACGGGTACACCTCGGGGTCCAGGCAAGGGTCTGAGCAACAGAAGAAACGGAGAATTAAATCTGCTAGAAATGTGTTAGAATGTGTGTACCTGGACAGCGTTGGGTGTTGCAGAGTTGGGATTCCTCTGACGGTCCCTCGCACTCTCTCCCCCCGTGCTCGGCGGGTTCAAAAAGTCCTCGTTCTATACTGCGTCCCGTTGGCACAGCTGAGGGAGCACTCGGTCCAGGGTGACCACTGGTCCCAGACGCAGTCCACGGGGCACGGCGGGAGTCCCGGGCACTGCCGAGTGTCGGTGGGCTCTCCAGGGCAGTCGTCTCCACCGTACTGTGGAGGAGGGTTGTTGCACTCCCTGGACCTGTCTTGGGATCCCCTCGCCGCAGGTAGTGGTGCAGTCAGACCACTGTGACCACACATTCCAACCACCGTGAACTGCAGCAATATGGAGTTGAACAGTCTATGATGACCGTGCCAGGTGTAATATGCACACAAGCTTTTGGCATTTTCCCCAATACAGAGTGGGTCAAGGATAGCCTTGGTAGTGTTTCACAGGGCACAATAGGTTGCTACTGTGTGCAATCTGCGATACGCTTGGGGGCAGTTTGTGTTTGCACACAATGTGACCTTCTCCCTTATTTCTATTTCACTCACTCGGGCAGTGGTGTTCGTTGCAAGCCTGCACTTCCGAAGTGTCTCCCTCGCACGGCTTTCCTCCGTACATTTCAGCCAGAAACTCGCGAGATCGGCTCTGAATCCCTCCGCCACACACATGCGAGCAGTCACTCCATTCGGTCCACGGCAGCCACTCACAGTCGACTGGACAGTGCTCCAGGAAGCAGGCCTTGCTCTCCGTGTGCGGGCCCTCGCAGTCACTCCCGTTGTACTGAGGGACCGGGTTAGTGCACGAGCGCGTCCTCGTCTGCGTTCCGTTGTCACATGTGGTGCTGCATATGTTGAACTCTGTCCATTCTGTCCAGCCACCATCAACTGCACAGTAGAATTAGGGGAATAATTGTGTGGGTCAAACAACCAAGCCAGTGACCAAACTACCTACTGCCTCCCTTCTCCCCCTGTCTCCACTTCCTCTCTCTTCTCCCTCACTCTCTCTTAAGCTCTCTCTGAATTGTATTGTTACCACTTACTTGGGCAATGATGAGTGTTGCAGTCTCTTATTTCGACGGCCAATCCGGTGCAGTCGAGCACCCTAGCTCCCTGGGTCTTGCACTCCCGTGTCCTGCTCTGCCGTCCTCCGCCGCATGAGACTCCACACTCTGTCCAGCTCGTCCATGCGCTCCAGGTGTTTGGTGGGTTGGCAATTGGTTTGTCTGTATCATTGGCCTCTATCACCTCCACTGTTTCTGGTTGTAGTCCAAAAGATGCAACTGTGCTGTACACTGAGAGAAAATGGAAACATATCACTTAAACACTGCATCACTGCACACAACTAGCTAAATTAGCTAGTTATAGCTTTCTACTCACTGCAGCCTTTGCAGCATGTCCCAGGGACCCAGTAGGGAGGTTTTCCGTCTGCGCAAACCTCCACAGTCGCACAAGTCTCGACTTCAACCCGCATCTGACCGTCGTTCTGCAGCAACGACATGCATTATATTAACTGCCCTGCGGGTAAAACTTTTTGGGAACTTACCCACAGACGTACGCGGCGCAAGGATCAATGGCCAACGGCGTGATTCTGTCACCGACTCGGAGCACAACACTCTCGACGCCAGGCATTTCCAAATTGCAGTAAACATCGCAGTTCTGCGAGGGTAACAGAAAGACAGTTGGAGCTTGCAGCCCAAGATACGCATGCATGCGTCTGGCCTAGCTTACCGAGTCTCCTATGGATATCGATGGAGCAGCTGTAGGTCAAGGGGAAAAAAGAAAAGCAGTTAGCAAAACAGTTTTTTTTACAATTTTTTTAATTGACGAATGAAGATTTTATTAGCTATACCTTGCACATAGGAAAGTGCAACTGCGGCTAAAACAAGCAGTTTCTGCAACAACATGGTGATAGCGAGGGACCCAACGGTAGCAGCAACAAGTCCTCTCAGTAAACTCGCAAATGCAAACTGCAGACCAGAAAACGCTTTTATAGGCCCGGTTACTTACGCGCATGCGCAGTAAATATCGTCCAGAAACCCCCACATCCGCGTGTATAGGCAGCCAGATATTCATTCCAAAGTGATGCAATAAAAGGTCGGCTAAATTCCCTAGACCATGCAGCAGATACCACAGAAGAAGTTCCGTCAGCGGACAACACACAGTTGTTGAATAATGCACATTCGTAGCGTGAGAGCGGATGCAACCGTGGCTTCTTTTGGAATGCCCCAAAGATAGACCTCTCCTCTGCATGCTAGAGATGCCGATAAATTAAAAGTATCCTTCCAGGAGACAGCGTTAATTGGTCCTCGGTATCCCATGCTTGCAATCTGACCGAAACTAGTGCTTCACATAACCCAGGTATTACCATCTTTGCTACACCTCATAATTATACCGTCCCCCAACCTGTCCACCCAGTAACCTAATGTTGTACAGGGTGGTTAAGGTGTGTCGAAAATTAGGCATAAAATCTCAGAGATAGGCACTTTAACCAAAGCATACACGTCATTTTAAGGAACCACAGGCTAAAACAAGGTTGGCAGACAATCTGAGGCAGGCTCTCTATGGAGTGCTTATCATCTGGCGTCAGAGGGTAACTCCTACTCATTACTTGGCACAACAGGTCCTTAGTACGTCTCATAATAGCAGCGCTGTTTTCACACACTGCAGTACGCACCCATACCTTGGGAAACTTATACTGCTCCCCCATGTGTGCTAGGAAACTATTCCTTTACGGCCCATTAGAGTTTGTATGTAGTTCACCTCTTTCACATCGTTAGTTGGTGAAATACTTCATGTCGTTGTCCAAGGTCAACTTGCAAAATTACACAATCCTTATATATAGTGGCTAATGCTGTTGGATAACTTCAACGTATGCAAACGTCATACTCTACGGTGGGTGATGCAGGGAAGTCAGTTTCCAAGAAAACTACCGCAATTTTCATGAAAAATCAGTACATGTGCACACGGACGCTTCATCGTGCGGCTACAAGGTGCAACCCATCCGGTAAGTGCGCTACTGCTGTTCAAGCACACCTCTCGGTGCTCCGTATGGGGTTTGATTACAAGGAGTGTCCCTGTTTGTGTATTATAATTATGACGTGCATGACAGTGCAGCAGACACTTTATCTAAAGCTACTATATAGTGCTGGATGTAGGCACACAGCAATAAGTGCACACAACACCAATACATTGCCCTGTTACACAGTGCTGCATCTCAATCATTAACTTGTTGGCCTGCACCGACCTTCTCATGGGATACCATATCAAGTAACACAAGAAGAAAATCTACATTTCAAGAATGCGATAAAATATTTGGTGGGCTAGGCTGTTGGGCTTCTATTAACGTCTCACTCACCCTCATACATGGAAGACCATTCCTTTGTCTTTTGCATTGGGCGTAAAAATGGACTAAACAAAACAGAATCATGTGCATACATGTAATATAGTGACCTCATCTAGTGATCAACCTTATTTTAGTTGCTCTGGTGGGGGCATTTGAGCAGCTGCAAAAGCCACAAACTCTGTCTAGGAATCAGTTGGCGAGGAAAAACATGGAAGCCTTGTGAATGGAGAAGGTATGGGGAGGAGGATTGGCAGACACACGCCATGCTGGCGGCACGCCAAAAACCAACACAACACACGAGTGGGTGCTCCAAGCAGAACTAATGTGGATGCACGCGTCTCCTCATAGCAAGTACTGCGGCTAGTATAGCCTCTCGTACTCATCAAAGACATTCTAAAAGAAAGCTCAATGAGGACAAACCTTGAGCCACAGGAATGCAAACTTAATATGCCACCAGTGTTTCTTTGGTGGAATTTTTTCCAAGAAGACCATAGAAATTTACAGACAGCCGACACAGAATACTTCCTGCAATGCATTATACCAGGGCAACTCTAGATGCAAATATTTGATGTGTTCAGCTTTGTCTTGGGGAGAAAATGTTTTGGTAGTAGTGCAGCAGAACACCTGAGTTATTATCTTAGTACGGTTGATAGCAGATCAGGAGATGCCGACTAAAGTGGATCTCATAATACTACACACCCTGTAAGCTTACAGAGCATAGCATGATCATATTGATTGACAGTTGGATACAGAGAGAAAAAAGAGGAAACTATGTTCACCGAACTGAGGATCTTGCATAGTTTATTTGATATCCATGTCTGTACTGTAGCTACTACTACAGCGACTGTTAGTTGGCAGGGCTCAGCAGAGCAATGCACCGATATACCACATCACGAGGCTAGGAATGATGAGTGACTATTCCCGAAATGCAAGACATTCTTGATGCATGACATTGTTGCAGCAGGTGCAGTGGCAGTAGCACTGTAGGACGTGGTCATTAGGAGATAGAGTAATGAGAGGAATAGCCCTAAAATGAAGAGAGGAACTCAGTCAAGTAACTGGAAGGAATTCAATTGGAGAGTGCCATGGATAACCACCAGTAATTACTAGTGATTGGGGAAGTAAAATGGACACTCAGTATACAATTCTCCTATAATATTACTGGAACGAATGCAACGCATTTTTGGGGAGCGAATGTGAGTAGTTGAATGTTCTGCACGCATATTATGTAAAGCATTGTGGTAGGTGCAGTGCCTGTCACTGTTAATAGAATATTCCGCATTGAGACGACAAGGTATGTAGGTTCGCTTTGCTCAACAAATATGAAATCAGGATCTTAATAAAGATTGTATTCTGGCTTGGACTTAAATTTACAAAATCAGCCCCATTCTTTCAAACACACAAATTGGAAGGGGTAGGCGGCAATGAAGCTACCTGTTTCGAACACACTATATGCATATCGACACTCCCCGACTGAGCAATAACCATCAAAAGAAAAACCAGACAAGACTCCTTTAAAGTGCACAAACAATCTCACGTCCCTCTCTCGACAAAAGGAATCGAGCTCTAAAAATCGATTATTCTCTCCCTACAAGACGCAGCTACTCCCGACATGCCACCCTCCTTTGGTCTGAGAATATGGCACCACAACTATGCTGAAGTGATGCAATTCTTGTGGCCAGAGGAGGATAGTAGCTATGACAACTGGAGACAGTAGTTTGGAGAAGCAGTCCTTAAGCAGCATTCTTGAGGTCAAAAATGCAAGTCACATCCTCTTGCAGTGGCCTGACATGGCTTCTTGGCACCAGTTGTTTTTCGGAGACGCACATTCCTGATAGTAAATAATGAAATTCTTGAAGTACCTGTGTCAGGCAACTCCTGGAAACTGCCTGGCAACCAGTAACAAGATAAACCACAGGGACTGTATTACTATTATGCTGGATACTGCAGCTATTGGCACCAGTCTCCATTATGCTCAATAGCTTGCTTCATCTATGCATGCACGTGCACATTGGCAAATGTGCAGGAAAATGCCAGGCATTCAAACAGCAATAAACAACCCTTTGAACATCACAGATTATAAGTGGGAGAGCATGTTATTATAGACATAGTGCAATGATCTCAGCTGGTAATATAAAATTAGCAACAATGTGTGAAGAGGGTTATTTTTGGCAGAGGCCAAGCTACGAGAGCTATCGCACCCAGTGGCCAACTAACAGTAGGAATGAAAGAGAGACCAACTTTTGTGTCTGTGTCTCCGTCTCACCTGTGTACTGCAGTTTCTTCAGGATTCTGAGGTGTTTCGGGGGGTGTGACAGGGAGAAATAGTCTCCCATAGTTCCAGGAGAGGCAACTGCCAAAAGAAGACCCTCAGGGACAGAGAGAAGACACCCCTTCCCCACTTCCTGAAACCCGAAAAACAGCTAACACAATAGGTGAGCTCTGGAGTTTCAGAGACAAAAAAGGTCTGGGCGACTCTTTACACCAGCGTAACATCAGGTGACATTTTACGCTGGTGTAAAGAGTCGCCAGACCTTTTTTCTTCCCCTAGAAGATGGGGTCTGGGTACGAGACAAAACAAAACAAAACCCCAAGCCCTTGAAGAACGGCAGCAGTCAACAGTACTACACAAGGTATGGGGTGGTGGCCCCTTGTGTACATCCTCTGTCCATGCAGATCGACCTATTGTGTTAGCTGTTTTTCTGGGTTTCAGGAAGTGGGGCAGACGGAAACACCTGTCAGGAGATGACGGCACGCAAGGCAGTATGCAGTATAAGTAATTTTAATACACACACATAAACACACACTTGTACGGCAGTCAAAATTTTGTGAATCCCTGCAAAATTTGTACCCGTTTTCCGCTGCTGCGTTGCGCGAGTTCTCGTCGAGCCAGCTCACTTGACAGAAATGTGCGACTTCTGCCTTTGCTTCCTCTTTCTCTTGAACTCGTTGGACAGTTCAATGGGCAAGAATTCCAATACAAGGAATACAGTTGAACCTTTCTAATACGGACACCAATGAGAGAGAGAAAGTGTGTATATTAAAGGGGTATTCTTGTTAAGGGGTTAAAGTTGCATGAAAGAACTCTTCTTGTGAAAGAAGTGGTGTCCTATGGAGGTGTCCTATATTTCAGGGGTGTCCTTAAATAGAGTGCCACGTATCTACATGTGTCAGGGTTATGTCATCGTAGTACACAAATTTTTAGGAAGTTTATGATTGGTTATTTCAACGTTTCAGTTATGAAAACTGTTGCATTGATCAACTAAAGTTCCTCGGATACCGCTACAGCCTCCCCACTGTAAAGATTGCAGAACAAATGTGATGCGCACCAACAGTCTTGAGCCAAGCAGACACAAGAATGTCACACATACGCAGACACACACACGGACATTCCACTTACCCTCCTACTAACTATTACTGAGAACTCTCCATCCACTTCTACATTACCCAGAACTTCACACGTCCATTGACTTCACAACAGAACGATTCCTCCTCACCGAACGACGTCGTTGCTGGAATGTGCTAATGGGGCTCCATTAGGGCTCCCTAGGACAGACTTGCACCACTGTGAGGTGTATAATGCTTAATAATCTGCTAACCGACTATTACATGGTCACAAAGGACGGTAGAATGCTGTTATTTGGATTCTAGTGAAGACAGATCATTAGCTGTCTGGCCCAAAAGGCAAAACATTATGTAAGATTGCTTTCACAGTTATGCCCAAATATTTAATAATAATAGGCATGGGAGAAATTTACACACCAGATGGTAATAAATCAAAGTGAAAAAATGTAGTTTGATAAATAATTCCGCCGTTTCAGAGTCAATCGTAAAATTTGTTTTACACAAACTTGTAGGCAAAACAACTTTTGTGGAGCAATTTGCTAGGACATTTTCCGCTGTACTGCGAAAGTTCATTCCCTGGAATGTTTCCCACTGCAAGTCAACGTACTGAAGTATTGCAGGGGCTGGTAGAATTAGTCTACAGGAGCGGTCAAAACACGTCATGCATTCTGGCATGTCAGAATCACTCTAGCCCTGTACTTACACGGAACTTGGTCAGACAACGGAACAGGCTGCAAGGCAGGAAATACTCTATCAGTATAATCGGCTCCTAATGCTTTCTGTCAGTGAACACATGTAGCCAGGGCAGTGGGTTGCTGTAGAGAATGGGATGGCCCAGTTCATCGTATTTTTAAAGCAAGTATAATGTTGTCCATGAGAGTCTGAGTAGGCATCATAGGGGAAAAGTTCACCGCTGCGTCCAATAAATCAGTCTATACGTCCGTCCCCACTAACATTGTTAGTCATTATGAGGAGCAGTAATCTCATAATGGTGGCATATTAAGTACCCAATTCTCACGTTCCAAACGACCAATTAATAACCATAATTCATTTTTCACAAGCGACAGACCGTCAGCAATTCATACGCACGCCCTTAGAAGGCACACGGGCATTTGCAAATGCAATAGACTTTTGGCAAACGGCAAACCACCCCAATGTTTACGTATACGTTTTTACTCATAACCCTGTTTTTCAGCAAACTTTTCTGCACGCTTAGTTATTGATGAGACTAGGATATAGCCAATAGAGATGTTGGTCACTCGACATTAGAAGTAAATAAATCTCCCACACCCTCGGAAAAAGCTGGCCCAGGCACTGAGTGGATAATGAGCTGGTAATGTAACTACTGCCACGCCAGGACCACCTCGTGGTGGGGTAGTTTATGGCACTTCCGGCCTGACCCGTGCACATACATACGCACGCGCACACACACGCACACACACATGCACGCACACATCATTCAAACAAACAGAAAAATCTACTGTATTACTTGAAAGTTTGGTGACCATGATATTTTACATCTTTATTGGACGTGCACAATAATGTTACATGCGACGTAGTGCTGTAAAAATGTATGCCCTCTACAACAATTCTTAAAGGTCTGTGTATAATCAATTGTCGAGCCAACCGACATAACCTTATACAAAGCCCAATATTTTCCTCTTCTCAATCTGCACCATTTCTCAAATGCCAAACTCACCACTTGCATATTTCCACCACTTGTTGTCCAAAACCACTAACAACAGTATACACTTACGCAAACAGCTCTCTACACCCATTCATACAGTGGATGAATGCATACCTTGGGCAAAATATGGAGATGACTCCCTGGTTTTTGTCAAACATTGGTGAGTCATAATACCATACATCATTGCCTTACGAGTACTGTGGCCAAAGCCTGTCCCCCCTCCCCACCCCGCCTGTGTGTGTGTGTGTGTGACGTCAACGTCAAGTCCAGCACTAACAGGGTTACTGCCTTGTGACATTGGGGTTATTGAAGAAAGGGGTCTGCTGTATAAACAGATGGCCACCTCGTGTAAGGGTTCCAAGCATGCCATATACAAGTCGTATGTATTATAAACATGGGATGATTATGGCAGTTATCAGGCCTGATTGGTCCACAGATAAACCTGTGTAATATTAAGCATGCCAATAGGTCTAACGTACAACAGTATCACAATTATCGCCCCCTCAATACAACCTGCGTGCAGATCTAGTACAAGTGTGCAGATCTAGTACCACTGTATGGCGTATGGCGCATTGCCCACGACCGAAGAATGACTTCACGTACACTGCACAGGTAATGTGATTTCTGAGTGGATATTTGCATACAGGCACTTGACTGACTGGGAGGGCTATTGCAGATACGCAGATAGCAAGAGTTGAACATTGCTCCAAATGAAATGTGTATAAACCTCTCCGCATTGCAAAACAAATACCAAATGGGATATATAGTCTTACCATAATTATTGTTTAAGGCATAAAGCTTTTGACACTCTCAACCAACAGAACAGTAAAAACAGTTAAACATCTCGTTGAGTTATGATAATGAGACCACAACACACATTGTATCATACATATACTGTGTCTGAGAGAAAGTGTGGGGTTTGCTATGGTCTACGAGGGTCCAGCGCCAGAGGGTGTGGCCTTCTTCCCCTTCTTCTTGTCCCCCTCCTCTCTCTGCTTTTCAATCCTCTTGATGTACGTTTCAATTTCGTCTGGTTCCAGAAACTGCGGCAGCACGGGTACATTACATACGTGGGATAATAGACACAAAAGCAGCTGCACAAATTCCGCCAAAACACTAGTGCGTGATTTCTAGGGACAAGACCAGGAACACATTATTACAAAGCGCAGTATAAAGACAGGCACACAAAGATTCTGAAGAATAGTTTTGATAACCGGGAGATTGTGGCCAACCATGCTGACAGTGTTCTTGAGAAACAATGTGGCAGAAGTTGTACTTACCGTATGTAGAGCGGATTTCAGACGAATTCAGATAATTATGCATTGCCCCCTCTCATTTCACGTCATAGTTGGTCTAGAGGGATTACCACCCACACACAGCAATGTTGAACTACTACTGTCAACACCATAGTACACTGGGATTCCAATCACCACCTGGTGCTTGATAGCCACTATAAGATACTGGTACATACACACACCCAAACTTAGGTACATGTATATGTGGCCCAGGCAAGTTAACTCTTACACGCAAGTGTGCATAAGCCAACAGCATGCTAGTGCTAAATCTCTTATTCCATTCCACTCCCACATGTTTTTCCCATTCAATGGACTCTATACATATCTGAACTGGAAGTGCATTGAACCCCTCCATTCCCATTGTATTAAAATAACAAACTTCCTACTGTAGTTAATGGTCCTTATGGGATTTCACACTAATCATCGAACCCCTTCATTCCCATTGTATTAAAATAACAAACTTCCTACTGTAGTTAATGGTCCTTATGGGATTTCATCGAACCCCTTCATTCCCATTGTATTAAAATAACAACTTCCTACTGTAGTTAATGGTCCTTATGGGATTTCATCGAACCCCTCCATTCCCATTGTATTAAAATAACAAACTTCCTACTGTAGTTGATGGTCCTTATGGGATTTCATCGAACCCCTCCATTCCCATTGTATTAAAATAACAAACTTCCTACTGTAGTTGATGGTCCTTATGGGATTTCATCGAACCCCTTCATTCCCATTGTATTAAAATAACAACTTCCTACTGTAGTTGATGGTCCTTATGGGATTTCACACGGTATCATCTCTTTCTCATCTCCTTGGCTCAGCATATAAAACAGTATTTCTGTGGTTCGTTTCATGTTCGTAGAAGGAAGGGTAGCAAGAGGTTACATAACTCCAACTTTCTCTTGGAAAGCTGGTCATTCTTTCATTCATAACCATACAGTGCCAAAAACAGTAAGCTTGATAACAGCGTATAACGTTTCACTGGTCATCATTCTCTCTCTCATTCTCTGGGAGCCAACTCCTTCCATTGACTCATACACACCTTCAGACGGAGGGACAGCCTCAATTCAATCCAAATCCCTTAGCGAGTAAAATCGTGGAGCACTTCCAAGTTTTACAATGCAGTTTGTCTGTCTGCCAGGGACCCATGCCACCGGTAAAAGGAAATGGTGGTGAAAGAAGAGCCTTCTTGTCTGAGAGTTGTTACTCTGTGCATTGTGCCAGGGTTTCTATAGGGGAGTACCTACCTCGGATATCTCCCTTACACTAAAATGGTGGTTGCCTTAAATATGTAGCAGTTTCCTGCCCGTCCATGCCTGCATGACGTGTGCAATGCACAAAAACCATCACGCAATAGTTGATTATTGATAGCACGAGCGGGAATTGTGAGGGGGGATCGCTAAAATGATTCCCCACTTCCTACAAAAATCCTCAACCACGGGTAAATTAATAGACTCGTGCTTCTTTGATTCTTGGAATTAACCCTTTGTCCCACCTAATATTGCCTCACCGTGAGTTTTTCCCCCCGCTCCATGACGGCCAGTTCCATGCTCTTGCTGCCCGACTGAACCACCTCAAGCAGAGCCTTGATGGCCAGAACTACTGTGCTGTCTCGTGTCTGCACGGCCTCAGGAGAGTAGTTCTTCTCCAGGTACTCTCGCACAGACTTTGCCCCCCGGCCCGTGGCATTCGCCTGTGAGAGAAGACCACGGTAATACAGCACACATGTCATCAACAAGTTTGATTGGGAGACCCGTTTAAAAATCGACGCAAGCCCTGGTGCCATGCGTCAGTGGGAGGTATAGGTTTCTAAGAATGTATCGTTTCTCTGTTTTGGATCGGCAACGGTATTGCAGAGATAAATCTTCGACTGCATGTGTGTCTGTACGTAAGCATCGGGGTCCAGGGTAATCATGCAATCTTCAAAGAGATTCGTGACTCGAAGGACCCCAGACTGATTTTCGCAATTTTGACAGCAGAGCGTCCTACCTATCAAACGGTATGCTCTCTCCAACTCTAAAATTTTGTGACCCCTGTGAGTAGAGTTGCACAAGGCATTCTGTTTCATTAACATCAGTCTAGCCGTCTAAACAGTCTACGTGCGGTGGCATATACTGAATACCCTGCTCACCGTGAGGTATGTACACACATGAACCGATGGCTCGCAGACCCAGCACCTGGCAAGGACCCACTCTCACTCGGGATTCCTAGCCATCTGGTAACCAATCACCGCCGCGAATTGTTTCGAGGCGGAATCCCCGCGCCATGGATACGCTAACTACACGCGTTCTCCCTCCCACTCGACGTAACATAGGGAGTCCAAGAGAGCGGGTTCATTATGGACACCAATTCAAGTGCCAGTATTCTTTTCGTCTGGGCTACATGAAGTGTATACTCCTACATGTTCGAACAGACGCTCTGCCAACTATGCTAAAGAGGAGGGGTATGCAAAACCCGACCTCATTCTTCTCAACCACTTCATACAGCCCCTGAGTGATTATCACGAACACTATTCTCCCAAGGAATAAGCTATAAGTACGGAAAATAAGGCGCTGAAGAATATATGGCAAGTATTATGACAAAAGGTAGACAAAATAATGAAAAAATACGCAATTATGTTGGAACATGGATGAAACTCCAGGGCCTAATATCAGTTGACTATTTACCTGTCATTCGCATTACTATTTTATGTACAAAGCTATGCATGAGCACGAAACACAGGCAGGTTAAAGGTACGTTAGTGAATATTTGTATGTACACCCCTCGTGGAAAATGGACAACACCTTGCTAGTTTCATCGCATGCTGGTGCATGTACATGCATCATTGATGGGCTGATCAATGCATGCAGAAACGTAGCACTGTCCAAGGTTTTCAACTTTACTGCACCTTCCATTCATGATAGGCTCCGGCAGGATCAGTTTGGTAGAGTTTTGGAGTCTTTTTCTCGTCGAAACCGACAATCAGAAGTGACACACCAAACGGACGAGCTCCGTTGCTCTGTGTGAAGCTCTGTGAGGGGGCGGAAGAGAGGAAGCGAGGAGAGGGAGAGAAGAGAAAAAATCGATGGGAAGAGTGGGAGAGGAAGAGAGGGAGGTGGGGGAGTAAGAGAGAAGACAAACAGAGAGGAAAGGAGAGCAAAAGGCAAGGAATAAGGAGTGAAAAAAGCAAAACTAGACAGAAATATTGAACGGCAGTGTGGATATGCTCATTAGAAGGACAGAGGCCAGTGCAAATGGATCCCTATCAGGTCTCTCTTTACATCTGCAGTCACGTCACACACAACAACCTAATTTGAAACACTCACGAAGCCAAACTCCCACACACAGCTTTTCGTAAGTTGGAGTTTATTTTACGCAGCCGTTACTTTGCCGCAGAACACAATCCTGTTTAACCGCAGGATTCCAGCCTAATGCCTGATCACAGACCCACACATGGATTTCAAAATGGCTGGCTGACGTACATTCGTGAACCTAGAACAGTGTGAGTTCACGTAGCAAATCTGGCAGCATACACTATGATCTCGCCCCTTGTAAATTATCAGAACGAGTAGGTACACGAGGCCAAAAGTTCCTGCGGCTTATCTCAACCAAATAGACACATGCATAGTAAACAGTATATATACAACTGTAGCTAAAGAGTGGGCGAGAGTTGGATGCACACTCATTCATTTGGGCAGACCGGTATTCCAGCCAGTAGTGATGCAACTCCAGAACACACACAATTCATCTCCTGTCCAGCCATGTTTACAGTGACTGGGCAAATGGAGAGTTTAGAGTTCGGGGAAACTTAATGACATCACAGCACAGAGTTTATCAACAGAAACGCAGCCGGTTCCAGTGGAAGGAAGTTGGCAAAGCTCTGTTTCTAAAATTAGCAACGGCAAATGTATGACTATTATGGCTATGGCCAACTATGACTAAATCATAGGGGCACTTGCACGACATCATCACCAGTCGACTCGCTAGCAACAAAACCCTGCAGCCAACACCCAAAACCCACAACTATGTCACAAAGGCGAGACAGCGAAGTCTAGCAAAAAGCAGCAAAGCATACTCCAACTGCCCCATGCATACTGGCCATTTAAACAGGTGTGCTCTTTGCTTTGTTCCTGCACACCTTAGCAATACATATGCATACACTGAATCGGGCTTACTCAAGATAACACAAAATTGAGTCCTATAAAAACGGGGAAGGCCTCGGTTCGGAAGGTTTTAAAATGGAGTAAAAATTGGAGTGGGGGGATGAAGCACTAGTTGTGTAAGGTATGCAGTGAGGAATGTTGGAGGTATCAAGGGCAGGGATTGAGTGGGCGAGTCTGCTGTGTGGGGGGCAGAGCGGGGGTGGAACAAACAAGTCATTTTCATACCTGCGGGAAACCCAAACCCTGGCGGGTATGAAGAGTACATTAATGACGCCAATGACCTGATACATTTTGAATGCTCTGCTTCACACACACAGCTTCCTAAAACTGCACACACGACTGCATGCATGCAGACTAGAAGGAATTCACACAATGAGAGAAACACTAAGAGAAACTCTAAAGTTGAGGGAGTATATATGCACAAACAAACTATATTATTTCCAGGGCTCTTGCAGCCACTCTCGTCTTACAGCATCACCGGTTAAAGTATTGCAGAATGCACGCGCATTCGTAGAGACATTTTCATCACAAAACCGCCCAACAGTAACACTCCTCTAAGAAAACCAGTGTTCATTAGCTAGTCTTCCCGGTGAGAGCCCATTCCCATAGCCAAAGTGTGGCATCGCTAAAACCACACTATTGAAGTGGCAACTCATATTACAGGCACGATGCATGCATGTAATTCGGGTAATTGGCCATTGTGTTTGAAGACCGTCTTTGAGTAGCCACCACTTGCCAGGTTAACACAGCTTCAAGGCGCCAATTTCTGTGAGTGGAGGGTAACCTCAACGTACGTACAGAGGTAGCAAATAGGTGCCCTAGTGAGGTTAGGGTGGCCTGTTTTAGCATACATTCTTGTGGGAGAAGCCTATCTGTTTGCGTCACTGCCTTTGAATTCTCATTAGGTGGAATAATTAGTACAGTCAAGTGGAACCCGACTCCAACCTGGACAGCAACGAGACAGATAAAAGTGTACATTACTTGCGAGGTGCCGTTTCATTTATGCCTATCCTATCCATATAGTCGCATTCTGTATCATTGAGTGGCTCCGTAATGCCACATGTACAAGCACACCCAATTAATTGTAGTCACGTTTCTGCGCCTGATAGCGATGGAATGTGCCTCGGAAAGGATTTCTTATATGTAGAAGTCTTGACCAGTCAGAGGAATAGTGAGTGAAGTAGCATTCCTCTGATTGACCAATCAGATTTCAGAACTCACTAGAGTCTGGCTCTAATGCAGGGTCAAGCAGATACCGTTACATGTGTGACTTCGATAAGTAAAACAATGCATACTTGGTCAATTCATCAGATGCAACTGGCGCAGGGTCAAGGCGATTCTGTTACAAGCATGCGAGTCTGAGGCAATTATAGAGTTTCCACTCTTAGACCGCTTCACATGCCAACAGTGACTGACACCATGATACGATATCAGGGAGCAGTAGTCGCTGGCTACGTATGTGTAGGCTGCGGACAATGGCAGATGTGCGGAGAGGAAATAACAGAAGTGACATTCGATAAGGCTGTCGGAGACTAGAGGTTTGCCATCTTCAGTCCATTAGAGGAGTGAAGACACCAGAATGACACGTATGAACCATAGAAAACAGCATTCTGGCCGTTCTCTAGCAGCTTTTCCCTCAGTGCTAGGAGACATTTTGAGCGCGTGCAAAAATGTGTGATAGTTGGTATTCCCCATGACCCAACAAAAATGGTGCAAAACTTACTTCACCATGTATCCAATGACACACCATGCAACCTTATTCGTGCGATTCTCACAAGCTTCATGCAACTTTGTCTACAGACAACAAACAAAACGTAAGTCGATTAAAAACACTTCTAACAATAAACCGCCACTGTCCCTTGTAATAAAGGCGCAATTGCATTTCTGTCTATGCCAGCAATCAACCTGTCGGGTAGCCAGAGAACGCCATGAGGGAAGAAAACGCACCATAGAGGTTATATACATAGAGACGATGATGCGCCATGGAGGATGACCAGTCAATACAGCCATTCACCAGTTGGCAACTCTCTCAACTATGAGAACCACACATTTGGTAAGTTCATGTTCATATGTACAGTTCACCCATCATGTAAATAGCAACTGAAAGTATGCGAGACTGTTTCCTAGGAACCACACAACAATTGTGATAAGAATTGGCCGAATGTAGACTGTTGTACCAAGTGCCCCTAGCAACGTACCTAGGTGTGCTACCCACAATTATGTCAGGAGTGGCAATTCTCGTTAAACCTCTTTGCATTCACCTACACCCAAAGACATACATAATTATACACACATGTACACCAGTATATATAGCCCCTGAATTGGACACCGTGATTATTTTGGTGCACCTAAATACGCCGCTAATAAAGGTAAAGAGATAAGAAATGGGTACAGCAAGACAGTGAGATGACCTTTCCATCCTCCAACAAGTGTCAAACTATTACCGATGGTTGGTTTGTCATTTCCCCTTCTAATGTGCCTGCTAAAAAAGCAAAATCGTTGAATTGTTATGGGCGGGAGGGGACAGGTAGGTATTCTACTTCACCATTCAACCCAGCATCCTCATCAACAGCTAGTACGCCGCCAACAGTCTCACCTACCACTCCCCAACTATAAGTCAACTATTACTGATGGTTGGTTTGTCATTTCCCCTTCTAATGTGCCTGCTAAAAAAGCAAAATCGTTGTAATTGTTATGGGCAGGGAGGGGACAACGAACAAGAGGTGAAATGGGCAGTGAGATATTCCACTCCCCAACTATAAGTCAACTACTACTGATAGTTGGTTTGTCATTTAATCTTCTAATGTACCTGGTAAAAAAGCGAAATCGTTGAATTGTTAAGGGGACAGTGAAATAAATCATGAGATACGAACTGCAATAGTTTTGCTATTCCACCCTCTAACAATAGTCAAACTATTACCGATGGTTGGTTTGTCATTTCCCCTTCTAATGTGCCTGTTAAAAAAGCAAAATCGTTGAATTGTTATGGGCGGGAGGGGACAGGTAGGTATTCTACTTCACCATTCAACCCAGCATCCTCATCAACAGCTAGTACGCCGCCAAACAGTCTCACCTACCACTCCCAACTATAAGTCAACTATTACTGATGGTTGGTTTGTCATTTCCCCTTCTAATGTGCCTGCTAAAAAAGCAAAATCATTGTAATTGTTATGTGCAGGGAGGGGACAACGAACAAGAGGTGAAACGGGCAGTGAGATATATTGTTTCTATTTCACTCCCCAACTATAAGTCAACTACTACTGATAGTTGGTTTGTCATTTAATCTTCTAATGTACCTGGTAAAAAAGCGAAATCGTTGAATTGTTAAGGGGACAGTGAAATAAATCATGAGATACGAACTGCAATAGTTTTGCTATTCCACCCTCTAACAATAGTCAAACTATTACTGATGGTTGGTTTGTCATTTCATTTTTTTGTGTGCCTGCTAAAATAGCAAAATGGTTGAAATTGATTATGAACAGGGTGGGGAGAGCGATAAAGAGGTGAGATAGGATACGAACAGCGAGACAGTTTTGCTATTCCTCCCTCCAACAATAGTCAAACTATTACCGATGGTTGGTTTATCATTTAGTCTTCTAATGTGCCTGCTAAAATAGCAAATCGTTGAAATTGCTATAGGGTGAAGGGTAGGGGTAAAGGGGACGGCGAGATGGTCCCACCAAGATGGTGCGACAGTACAAAACAGTAGAGAAGTCCAACCTGCCGCGACTCATACCTGGCAGGTGTTGGCAATGTGTCTGGTGATATACTCCAGAGTCACTGGGTCGTCCACAGTCAGTCTGTGACTCTGACACTCCACGCGAGCCATGTCCACCAACACACGCGCATCAGCCGTCAACCCTGTACACAACAGTCACAGTAAAACTTTTAACATTCGGCGCTTCCTTACATTGTTACGTAATGGCGTACTATATAATTGGCGAGCGGGAGCGAGCCAACCTAGTCGTCGCAACGGGCCGATTTTTCTATTTATTCATATACGACCGACCGTGGTGGTGGTACGTCGTGTAAGTGCGCATGCGCGACTTCATTTCACAACTAACTGTGGCAACCAGTCTACAGAGGATGCCCTCTGTCGTCGAAGAGAGAGGGAAAGACAACGTCGTGCCCGTGAGACTCCTGAGCAGAGAGAGGCTCGGCTTTCTCAACAAAGAGAACGTCGCGCCCGTGAGACTCCTGAGCAGAGAGAGGCTCGGCTTTCTCAACAAAGAGAACGTCGCGCCCGTGAGACTCCTGAGCAGAGAGAGGCTCGGCTTTCTCAACGCCGACTGCGTGAGACTCCTGAGCAGAGAGAGGCTCGGCTTTCTCAACGCCGACTGCGTGATAGGGAACGGCCAAGGGAACGCCTCGCCGCCGAAACAGCGGAAGAAAGGGAAGCACGACTAGCGAGACGTCGTGTACAAGATAGAGCTAGACGCGCTGCAGAATCAGGGGAAACGGAACAGGCCAGGCTCACACAGCTCCGAAACTACCAGGCAAGAATCAAGAACAGAGAATTGCCAGCGGGGAGAGAGAGGCCCGCCTACAGCTGGTACGACTTAACAAACAACAATGGATTGCCTCAGAGACTCCACAAGAGACTGAAGCAAGACGTCAGCGTGACCGACAAAGTCACATGCAGCAGGCAAGTCTACTGCCACTTCAACCTCAACTTCACCAGCCAATTGGTCCAATCAAACTTTGAAGTACTTTCAACACCTGTATACACATTTCTTGGTTGGATCGCTCCCGCTCGCCAACAATGGTTACCATTAAACTAGTATAGAACATAAATCAACTCTCAAAAAGTGAGAAGGGAGGAGAGAAATGAGGGTTTCTGACCTGCAAATGCTAAAGCTACGTGCTCATCCAGGTGGCATATCTTCCTGACTGTCCTCGCGTCTTGAAGCTTCGCCAGAGCTCGTTTCTCCACGGCCAGAACCACCGCGTCCTCGCCACGCACCGCAACCTGTGTTGGTGCGCGACAATTAGAAAACCAAGCGTTTGTCCCGAGTTTTCTGTCTTACCGCGGTCGATCCTTTCTTCACGGCTTCCTGTGCGTATTCCACTTGGAAGAGGTGGCCATCAGGCGAGAATACGGTCAGCGCACTGTCGTACTTTCCGCTCATGACCGTCTCTTAGCTCTGGATCTACACGCAGCACATGGGGGCTGGGTCTGTCTCTATTCCAGCACGGCACCGATTGGAACGGAGACGGCTGGGGCGGAGCGAGGGAGGCGGAGCTGAAATACTGCAACACCATTGGTTGGAACATGGCGCGCTCTTGCCGCGAAGTGTAAAGCAAGCACTAGAGAAGGGAGTCATTCGGCGGGATCATGTCATCTTCTAGGAAGAGAAAGAGACAAACTGACGATAGCTTTCGTCAAAGCGTAAGCCCTGAACCCTTACGTACACCTTAGCTACAGCGAAAGATAATCCAAACAGTTTATGGAGCTGAGGGACGCTGGAGTGCCAGACACGGGGCCAAAGCGGCCCAGGGACAAGAAGATCGTCTCCCTGACCCCAGCCTCAGTCACCAGAGCCAGGATGGAACCCAGAGCCAGTGGTGGGAAGAGCAGAGAGAGACGGGGGAGGAGGGGAGGAAGGGGAAGGGGAAGGGCTTCTCCAAGAGGTGAGATAAGGATACGAACAGCGAGTTCTCCAATTGGACCGACACCACGGACACAGCTCAGAAACGACATTAGAGACCTGATCAACAGTGAGTGTTTACATAGATACCTCTCTGAAGTAGTGAAACTCAGGTTCTCCCCTTCTTGCCACCTTCCTTTCCTTCAAGATTTAGCACAAATTCTTTTTAAAATCAGAAGTTTCGAGATAGCAGTTTTGTTTGCTTATGCCTGCTATGTTTTTTGAGAGAATAAGAATTTGTCGGACTCTCAGCGAAAAGTTTGCAACAAAAATACTGGTGTTCACATGCTGTATCTTCTCCTGAGAGGTGCTGTGGAGCTGGGGGACGTGATGCCTGCTCCCCCCAGGACAGTTCTGACCCCCTACCAGCCCACTCCCGGGCCTAGCTCCAGAGGAGATGGTCCCACCACAGCAGTCAGCAACGCAACGCAATCAACATGTAACCAACCACACTCATACATATCTCCCAGATGTTTTTAAAAAAATTTATATTTGCCCATTGATATTCAGCTACAACTGTTGATACAGAGATGGAGGTACAAAGAGGGTGAGCTGTTCCTATATTTCCCCTTTCGATCCTCATCATAAACCTCTGTGTAGGGCCCAAATGGACAGCGAGACAGAATCTCATGCTCCTCCTCTAGGTACCCAATTTTTCCTAAACTATACACTTACTTTCGGTAAAATTCAGTGACAGAAGTGCCTCACATTACTGCAATGACGAGTGTGTAACTGTTCTTATGTAGCCTCTGTGTCATTGGCTGACATTGTAGAGGAGACACCTACTCAGGAATCTAGGGTGCTACGGAGGTTAGAACTCTATATATTTGCTGGTATTCTTTATAATACCTCCTTTTTATAGTGCCCTGAAGGGTGTTCACTCACTTTCGTCACTCCAGAAGAAGAGCTTGCTCTCGCAGACTCCGCACACCGTCTCTTTCGGAGATAACATCACTGTGGCCGAGTACAGTCCAGAGATTAGTGGGCGTGGCTCCGACTTCTCTCTCGGGTCCTCGACCTCTTCCTCTGTATCCACCACTCCATCTCCTCTCCCCTCCAGACCCCATGTACCTCCTGGTACGGATGTAGTATGCAGGACATGAAACACTGGCCTATACCTTTGTTGATGTGATGAGGCACAGAGGGTTAAAAGAACATTATAGAACGGCTACATTTAGCCAAACTCATAAACCCCCTCTTGAATGTGTACCTATGCCATTTTTTGGTCTAACTAAGCCTTGCAAATGTACTGTATTGTCTCGGTGCAAATTGTCTGTTCTCAGATGCTGCTGGCGATGTCTCTGAGCCAAGAGAGCCTCTAGAACAATTGGAAGATGACGACAGCATGGCAGAGAGAGAGGAGGAGGAGGAGGAGGAGGAGGATGAAGAGGAGGGGGAAGAGGAAGAGGAAGAAGATGGGGTGAATGTGAAAATGCAGACACCTCACTTGTTACCGAGACCTCCTAGCCCAACTTCAAGACAGGGAACTAGCCAGCAGAGTAGAGGGAGGTGAGAATGAACTGGCAATGGCACGTTCCTAGTCACAGTCGACTGGGTGGTTATCTTTCCTCTAGACGGAAGGGTGCAAGTAAAAAGACAAGAAAACCGAAAAGCGGCTCTCCAGCAGAAAAGTAGGCCAACACCACACATGAATTGAATCAGTTCATTGAGGCTGACACATGCAGTAGTAAAGAAATGTGTATGCATAAGCCACGAGCAGGACCTTGTATATGATCTCGTTTCACAGAGTCCATCCCAAACCACTGAAGACCCTGTCTCGTGCCCTGATCAAAAACCTGTTCATGCTGTCAGGAAAGAGGAGAGCAACATCCGACGCAGCGGCTATGGTCTTGAAATTGTGAGCCAGAAAATCTCTTATTGGTTCTGCCTAGTAGTATGCAGACTCTGATTCTATATTTTTGTCTAGTTCTGAAGTGTATCTGAAGCGATGCTCCAATGATCTAGCAGAATATGCCAGCCACGCAGGCAGAAAGACGCTGGAAGTGGATGACGTCATTCTGCTCATGAAAAGACAGAGGTTTATCACAGAGTCGGAGAGCTTCGAGTATCTGGTGAACACCCACCTACCACTGGAGTACGTGGAGGAACTGCTGCCTTGTGCCGTGGCCGGCAAAAAGATTGTTCCAACTCGTGTGAAATGACTTTGTTTTTTAGCTCACACACACGAATGCACATGAACGTACTCATCGTCATCAGTATGACATTGTTATGTTGGCGGGCGGAAAGCATAAAAAATCTCCAAACAATGCAGTGGAACTTCTCCCTAAGGTATGTGGAAACCTCGTATTGGTGTCCGAACTCGAAAATGCGCATGCTCATAAAAGAGGGTGGGGCTGAACCAGCACTGCGCACGTAGCGATGTCCCGATTGCAGTGGTTGGTGTGTATCTCGTCCCTGGCGTCCCTGGCCAGTTGCACGGTCAACTTCACGACAGTCTTCACCCACGGCGAGGGCGGCTGGCCGTGTATCCGCATTCCCTCCATAACCCTGTGCAGGGGGACCTTGCACGCCTTCGCCGAATGCAGGAACAGGACGGGAGACGGCTGCATGCCTACCACCAAGAGCCACACGACTGCAGACAAACCAGCGAGTGTTACTGCGGGGGTCTGCTACAAGAGCTCTAGCGACGATGGTGCTACGTGGAGCGAGATAAAACAGGTTGTGGCCGGGGCAACCCAACCAACCGTTGCTTGCATTACAGACAATCACCTCCTCCTACAATGCAACGTGAGTTCTTCTGCAGTAAGGTTCACTGGTGATTCGATGAGCTTTTGATGATGTAGGTTGGTACTGAAAATAAAGCAGTCTTATCCATGGACAATGGAATGACGTGGGGTCCACCATACACTGTTTATCTGGGTGGAAATGATTGGGCATATGTTGGTCCAGGAAGAGGTCTTGTACTGACATCAGAGAAAAGTCCTACTCCTGGGAGGATACTGTTAATTGGGCATCATGGTGCATACGAGGTCAGCAATTTCACTACTGATTATACTCCAGAGTAGTATCAACCAAAAGTCCTAGGAAATTGAATCTGAGTCTGACTAGAGTGGGTATATTGCGGGTGTGTGTCTTGCAGTATGACCTGGTGTGGTACTCGGATGATGCCGGGCAGACGTACACTGTTTCGGAGACGGTGCTACCCAAGATGGACGAGGCTCAGTTGGTGGAACTGAGCGACGGACGTATCATGGCTAACATGAGAAACAATCACCTCAACTCATGCGACTGCAGAGCTGTTGCTATTAGCAGCGACGGTGGAAAGACCTTCGGTAACATCACCTACGACTCAACTCTGATCTCCCCAGTAATACAATCATTGCGCTGATCTTTTTAACTTCATACTGCTATGAATTGTTGTACCACACGGTATGAATACTCTTCCTGTGTGTTTAAGTGAAAAGCCATTCTTGCATACACGGGCTAATGGTGAATGAATGTGCTAACAGTAATACTCAGGTGGCTGCCATAGCACCAGGGCCATAGACCACGCACCCACAATGAATGTACTTGCATATGCTTTTTATCTTCCCTGCATGCAGGTGTGCATGGCCTCCATTATCGGCATGAGCAACGGATCACTGGTGTTTGCAAACCCAGCCTCCAAGACTGAGAGGGTCAATGGAATGCTCAGACGAAGGTATGCAAAAATTCATACTATCTAACCACCTTCTCACAGTTTAATTCAAAAGGAATTGTGCACGCAAATGTTGTTCTTGGGCAAAAAATATCAGGAATTGCAGGGTGTCCTTTTTGTCGCCATTTTCTCTGGTGTTGTACTGTTTGTCATTATTGCAGTGATGATGGGGGTAAGACTTGGGTGAGGAGTTGGCTGGTGACTACTGAGGACTATGCCTATTCCTGTCTCACCCACGTTGCCAGAGACGACCAGGTGGGACTACTGTGGGAAACATCAGCAAAAGACTGCACCGGCCCCTCCTGCCAGCTGGTTTTCTCCAAATTGACAGTTCTTTGACGTTGTATCACTGTCCCTCTGCTGCGCATGCGTCGGGTGCACGGGTGTTCCTCCTGCGCATGCGCGCTTAGTACGGAAGGTCGAAGGTCATCTTTGGTGCGCATCATCAAGAATAAAAGGCGCCTTCTTCCCCGTTTAGCGCAGCAGCAAAAGCCAACTGCTTTGCATGGACAGGAAAATCGCAATGACCAGTAAAAGAATGATGTTAGGTGAGATTACTCGCCATTAGAATTGTAGTATCACTAATCTACAAGTTGGGACTACAAAATTCAAAACTATAGTTATGTACATTCAAATCCTTACTGTAGGAAACCTGAGGTTTATACGCTCTGGGGAAGAGGAGAAGGATGGAGGAGGGATGCTAAAGATGGCTGCAGAGGTCAGTGTGTTTTACCTTCCCACAAATATTTGCCTTGACCCGATACAAGCGATGTGGTGTGTGTTGTTGCTGTGCAGGAGGTACGGAAAAAGGGGGTGGAGCCACAGTGGGAGGGGCCTGGGATAACCAATAGAGACAAGGGACTGGTCTATGTCCTTGACAATTTCGACTGTCCTGACTTCAAACTGCTTCTGGGCAAATGCAGGTAAATATTGCCTCTAACTGTGGCGCTTGATTCACAGTACTTTGCCGGAGTCCGCGACGCAACGATGAATGCAATTTTTTCATATTGTAACAGGATCGTAGGGCCAGCTGTGGTGTTGGCTTATCTGAACAAGGGCTGGGTGAGTCCATTCACACGCATCTAGGCTTGCCTATTTCAATTTCAACTTCTTTTTCCGCGTACCCCTCCCTCCCTCTCCCCTCCCTCTCTACCTACCCTGTCTGTGCCCTCAGCCGCTGCCTGCCAGTACCCAGCCCATATTCTCCCTCACCATGAGAGGTGTGGTCGCCTGCTTCACTCAGACTGGGGCCAGAGACAAGAGGGTAAGTAACACAGCTCACACTAGGGAAGCTTTCATCAGTAACCGTGTATCTTTACACTTGATTTATTAATCATGCCACGTATAGGTATGGTTCCCATATCCTCAGGCCATAGTGCAATAAGATACAGAATTGTCCGATACTTTTTCTTGAAGCAAGTCTGGTCCTCTAAATTATTTTTACCATACTGTAATGTTCTACAATAATTGTACATCTGAAAATACTTGTACTTGCCAAAAATGTGTTGCGTGTGTCTATTATCACTTAGTATATAGGGATATGCACCATTTTTAATGAAAAATTTACTGTTTCCCTATAATTGTCATTTGTCATTTGTTCTCCCTGTGTGTCAGGAGAGACTGTCCCACCTGGTGCTGCTGATGGGTGGCAAGGTCCAGAAGGACTACACTCGGCACGTCACACATCTCATCGCCGGCCAAGTCGGGAGCACCAAGTACAACGTGAGCCCTCGCCCATAATAGAGACCCTGCACCACTATTAATAAAGTCAATCAATCCAGAAAACAATTAGGGTTATATGTAGCTGACATACCTGCTTTAATGTATGTAAAGTTGGTACTTTGAAGTGGTCATGCAAAACTTTAATAGTCGTCTTTACGTTCGGAATGTGCAAAACACAATTGCACACAATATACGTAGCATTCGTAACATCTGTATGAATATGCACTGATTTCTATATACTCCCATTGAAACGGTAGGGAAGGACCCTTTTGGCAATGAAGTAAACAGACGGACCAATCATTGTGTGTGGTGTGTGTGTGTCAGGCTCTGTGGCACCATTGTATGTACATATGATGTAGGTGGCGAGGGACCTTGGCATGCCCGTGATGCTGCCGTCCTGGGTGGACCACTGCTGGACAGCTGGCCTCGACTCACACATATCAGCTCTCGACCCTGACATAGTGAGTCCTCTTACATACCGTAATATCGTGGGGCATTTTTTGTGGCTCGTACTCTGACAGGTCTGTGGTGTTTGAACATGTTATGTAACATTACATAATATGGCATGACCCTTAAACTAACATGTGCGTGGTATTTGCATAATGTATCGTGTTAAACATCTTGCATTCAAAAACTTTCCACTTTACGAACACTCTTTTCCCCTCTCCTCTGCTCTCCTCTCCCGGCGCAGCTAAAGGCACACGGGTGTCTCCCGTTCACAGGGTGTACGGTGACGGTCACAGGTCTGGAGGAGAGGGAGAGGAGGAAGGTGAGGCAGGCAGTGGAGGCCAATGGAGGAGTCTACTCCGGGGAACTCACCAAAGATGTCTGCACCCATCTCCTTGTCGGCAGTACCACCAGTACGTTTACTGCTACTACTACATGGCAGTTTTACATGGACTCTATAAGTGTATTAGACTAAGTGTATAAAGTCTATAGAACCACTCGGAGCTCCTAGCTATCTCGTTCCCAGGGTTTCCAAGCTTCCTTACAGTTACTTATTGTACGTATGATCTAGCCGAGTACTAGCTCCAAAGAAAGTTTTTGTGGCTCTGTGAAAGTAGAAATAAAGAGGCAATGCTAATGGTTTGTGGGTTTTTAATCAAAAATCACTGATTAGAAGGTTTCCCATGTCATGTCACTCTTCTCTGTTTGCCTGCCAGGTCCCAAGTACAAGTTTGCCCAGCAGTGGCAGATATTCTGTGTGTCGTGTCAGTGGCTGTACGACAGTGCAGAGAGAGGTTACTGTCTCTCTGAGGCCAACTACAGCGTGGGAGACCGAGGAGGAGGAGGAGGAGGAGAAGGAGGGGGAGAAGGGGAGAAGAAAGGCACAGATAAAGGTAAGTTGAGTGTGCTGGCATCTTTACAGTGAACATACACATGTAGAACTCGACTAGCTGTAAAATTGTTCGTTTAAACTTTCCCTCTGCTGCTTTGGTATAACAACTCCTTACCAATGCTACGCTCTGAAACCAATCATGGGGTTATTTCTCGGTGTGTGTTTGTGTCCGCATGCATGTATGTGATTAATTGCATTCATTCGACCGGAGGGAGCACTAACTAGAATGAGAACACACAATTTGCACAGTAGTATATACAGTGGGACAAACGCTGCTGTGGATCGAGTCGTAAAAAGTTGTGCTGCAAGTGTAAGCAGATGTTGTCCTGACAGGGCCTGGGACCGGCAGTGGTATACCCAAACCTGAGTGGACAGGGGCTCTGGGGAGCTACTCCATCCCCATCTCACCTCCCACCACTGCCTTCCTCGACGGCTGCAAGATATTCCTGTCCGGCTTCTCGGAGCCACAGCTACAGAAACTGCACAAGATTGTCAACCTGGGAGGAGGGGCCAGGTATCTAGTACACTTGAACTGTTCTAGGTTTCATTTAACCTTGAATGTGGCAGTAGATCAAGGGCTGAATTTAGAAATGTTACTAAAGATAGAACTAACAATAGAGCCCAGTGCAAGAATGCAATTGTAGTTACAAATTTTATACTGCCTCATTTGCAGTGTGCATAGTATTAACTGGTGTAGCAAAAGGTCTTGTTAGCCCAATATAGCTCCAGCTCCTAATACCAGACGTTTCAATTTCAAATCAAGCAGCATGTATGCGTATCTTTCTGCTTCTTCAGCTGTGTACAGTGTAGATTGTAGATGCTCGGGCGGTGTGCGACGATGCCTTCTTTCATTGCAGGTACAATCATTTGAGTGACAGTCTGACACATGTGGTGCTGGGTGTCCAGGAGCCCTCCACAGTCTCTGGCATCAGAAACTTGGGAGAAACGTGAGTTGGCCTATACATAACTTTTCAAAATCAATGTGGATTTTGATAAACAGTGTGGCCTAGAGGCTAAGTCCTGCGCAAGTGGCACATAGGACCCGACTTCCGATCCCTGCCTTAACACTTTTTTTACTTTTTTCACCTCATTAATCATTCATAAGTACATAATTCACAGTAAGAAGGGTTAATGGGTAGACCGCCAAACCAATATTAGATGTATAGCCAGGGTTCAACGGTAAAGCATGATTCTCTGTCCATTTAGACTCCACGTTGTGAGTGCACTGTGGTTGTTGGCCTGTTGCACTGAGGGAGAGAGGGTTGACGAGGCTCAGTACACCTGCCTGGATCTCTGCTCACCTGGTAAGGGTGTCGGGAGTGAGGGTGTGAGTGGTGACGGGAGGAGGGTGGGAGGGAAGAGGAAGAGGAGACTAGAGGAGGGAGAGGGAAGGGGGGATGGAGGTAAGAGACCTCGTGTGGTGGCTGGAGAAGAAGATGGAGAGGGACAATGATGAAACAAGATTGGACGAAAAGGCACTTTTGCTGCAGTACCAGAACGGTGAGATAGATTCAGAGCAAAGTATAGGTATTAGTACTTCATGATAGGAAGAGGTTTGAAGAATAACATAAAGCGCGGTACAGACAATTCCGTCTGCAAAATATCATGCGATACAGACGACTAGGTGGGCTCGCTTTGCTTGCAGATAGCCTATAAGGTATGAGGACACCAGGGAAGCTCCACTTTGTGTGTATAATATAGTTTCTCAGTACGGCCAAGTGCACTTGTGATGCGTACCATTTCTCACATCAATAGCTGAGTTTCCTGATGCCAACGTGAGAGGAGGAGCAGAAGAACGTGGGCCTGAGGACGAGAGGAAAGACGGTGTCTTGCGAGGACTGAAATTTGCTGTCAGTTGCTTCTTCCCGTCTGAAGATCAATCCATTGCTACTGCAGTTCTCCAAGAGCATGGAGGTGAAAATTTTCGTACTTTCAGCAACAAATACGAGGAAAGAGATGCTAGCCAATCATTCTGAGTAGCATGACTATGCAGTGCAAGTCATGTGACCTAAATCTTTCGTACTTTTAGCAAACGTCTACAAGGAAAGACAGGCTAACTAACCATCCTGATCGAGTAGCATGACTTTAGAGAGTGCAGTGCAAATAATCCTAGGAACAAGTGCTAAATCTTTCGTATTTTTAGCAAACGTCTAGAAGGAAAGACAGGCTAACTAACCACCTTGTGTAGTATGGCTATAGTTGGAGTGTGCAGTGGAAATAGTCCTAGGAACAAGTGTTAAAGATAGTGGCCTAAATGTTTCGTATTTTTAGCAAACGTCTAGAAGGAAAGACTGGCTAACTAACCACATTGTGTAGTATGGCTATAGTTGGAGTGTGCAGTGGAAATAATCATAGGAACAAGTGTTAAAGATAGTCACCTAAATCATTCGTATTTTTAGCAAACGTCTAGAAGGAAAGACTGGCTAACTAACCACATTGTGTAGTATGGCTATAGTTGGAGTGTGCAGTGGAAATAATCCTAGGAACAAGTGTTAAAGATAGTGGCCTAAATGTTTCGTATTTTTAGCAAACGTCTAGAAGGAAAGACTGGCTAACTAACCACCTTGTGTAGTATGGCTATAGTTGGAGTGTGCAGTGGAAATAATCATAGGAACAAGTGTTAAAGATAGTGACCTAAATCTTTCGTATTTTTAGCAAACGTCTAGAAGGAAAGACTGGCTAACTAACCACCGTGTGTAGTATGGCTATAGTTGGAGTGTGCAGTGGAAATAATCATAGGAACAAGTGTTAAAGATAGTCACCTAAATCATTCGTATTTTTAGCAAACGTCTAGAAGGAAAGACAGGCTAACTAACCACATTGTGTAGTATGGCTATAGTTGGAGTGTGCAGTGGAAATAATCATAGGAACAAGTGTTAAAGATAGTCACCTAAATCATTCGTATTTTTAGCAAACGTCTAGAAGGAAAGACTGGCTAACTAACCACATTGTGTAGTATGGCTATAGTTGGAGTGTGCAGTGGAAATAATCCTAGGAACAAGTGTTAAAGATAGTGGCCTAAATCATTCGTATTTTTAGCAAACGTCTAGAAGGAAAGACTGGCTAACTAACCACATTGTGTAGTATGGCTATAGTTGGAGTGTGCAGTGGAAATAATCATAGGAACAAGTGTTAAAGATAGTGACCTAAATCTTTCGTATTTTTAGCACACGTCTAGAAGGAAAGACTGCCTAACTAACCACCTTGTGTAGTATGGCTATAGTTGGAGTGTGCAGTGGAAGTGACCCTAGGATGTAATTTTGTCTCTTGCAGGAGATGTGGTGGGGGCGAAGGAGGCTGGCTACCTCCTCTCTCCCCCTTGAGGTAGTGGACAGGACGGCTCCCGGCAGGCAAGAAGAGCTCAGCTCAGCTGCCTCTCCTGTCACCATGATATGGCTTGTGAGAAACAACCTCTCCGTTTCTTCTCCCATCTCTCCCATCTCCTCTCTCCCTCTTCTCTCCGTATCTCCACTTTTCTCTCTCTCTTCCCTTCCATTCAGCTATAGCATACTGTATAGTGAAAAACGGAGGTTTTTACATTATAGACAAGCATTCCACGGGAGTCCCTTTCAAACACTTTCTCCCTCGTAAGAGTACTAATGATCCCACGATCTTACCTGCAGCAAAGGAGCATAGAAGCTGGAGAAGTTCTGGAGCCAAGTTCAAACTTCTTGTTTCAGCCCCTGGCTAGGAAAATAGCGGACACCACTCTCACCGACTGTGTCCTTGCTTTCAGGTATATAGCTGCAGTGTATGTAGCTTAGGCCTTATTCCGATTATGTGAGAGAATGTGTCTCTGTCTGAATGCAGTCAGTTTTCAGATCTGGAGAGGGAGCATCTCATACGGTTTGGGAAGGGTCTGGGAGCAATGTGAGTGTGAGTTTTCGACAGTGCTGTGTTTCTCTGTATGTTTTTAATGCTAAATGACGAAGTTTTGTCCTAGTGCAGGAATGTTGGTTAGACCGTTTCTTTCTTCCCTTGCTTGTACTTACTTAAATCTACACCGTATGGTGATGTGACTAGCGTATCTTTGGGACTGTCATGCCGACTCGTGACTGTCATAAGTATGGGGGCGACTTGGTATGTTTAAGTTGAGAATCCACTTTGCCATACATCTAGGAGAGTTTTTCTAGTGTCACACAAAAACTATGCATTGGATTTTTACCGAACCAAGACCAAACCAACGGAGATTGCAGAGCTACAGAATGCACTGTGCAATAGAGTACAGGTTATTCAACATGCATTCTCAACACTGATGGACTATAGTGCATCACCTATGTACATATGACACTGTCATACGTGTGGTACTGACTAGTGTGTGTGTTGCTGCAGAGTGCAGCCCTAGCCCTACAGAATGGCACCCCAAGCACTGTGCAATAGAGTACAGGTTATTCAACATGCATTCTCAACACTGATGGACTATAGTGCATCACCTATGTACATATGACACTGTCATACGTGTGATACTGCTAGTGTGTGTGTTGCTGCAGAGTGCAGGACTACTTCACCCACTACCCAGCCCACCACCTCCTGGCCACCACTCACCTCATCCTAAAGACCCCTCAGGGAGACAAGTACACACATGCTCTCCATTGGGGAGTCCCTGCCGTAGCCGACAGGTAACTCAATGCACGCAGGATGACCTTTTTTGTATGGAAGTTATCCAGTGTTTTTAGGCACTCGAAAAATTGCCTTACCAATTGTTACACAATTGAAATGCCATTCTGGTGATATACCCTTCATTCAAAATTTATCTGAAAAGCATGCCATAAGTATATACAGGTACTTTCATAAATAGTTAACCCAGTCATTGACTTGCTCAGGTGTGCACTTGACCTTTTAAACTCTGCCACTGCAGTTGGTTGTTTGCGTGTGCTGAGAATGGTGGAATAGTACCAGTTGAACCTCACCTACTGGTACAGCAGTCACCACGTGAGGCAGACAACAACCTGGGGACGGCAGGAAGAGAGGGAGATGGAGACAGGCAGAAAGAGAGGGCCAGAGATGATGAAGAAGAAGGAGAAGAAAGAGGTGGGGAGATTTTGAACGGTGGAATAGAGGAGGAGGAAGAGAGGGGGGAGGGCGAGGCAGATCCCTACCTGCAACACGAGGGAGGAGATGAAGCAGGGAAAGAAGAGGCGGGACATGTACTAGAGGGAGTGGTACTGTGTGTCAGTAAGAAAATACAGGCACCAGGTCAGTGTATACGGTCTTAGTGAAGCATCGCACCATGTGGTTCATTTGTGTGTGTGTTGTGTGTGTTGTGTAGCTGACCTCCATAACCTGGCTGGATCACTGGGAGCAGAATGTCACTGGAGTTTCAGTGACTCCTGTACTCACTATGTCTACCAGGTGAACTCACGATTACTAAGTTCTTCAGTAGTTAATCTTCATTGATCTTCATTCAAAAGTTAACATTATAGTAGAAAAGTGTGCAGTGGCAAACTACTGTATATTACCGTATTTCCTCGAATAAACGCCGCGGCTACTATTTTTTTCAGTGCCACTAACCCGCGGCGCCTATTCGAGGGCGGCTACTATTCGAAGTGCGGCGTTTATTCGAGGAAATACGGTATGTGTCACGGCAAGAATATTTGAACGGTAGAAACTTACTTCCCACATCATGTTATGCAAATCTTAAACAGTGTGCACAAGTGAAATTGTAAAATGTCAGCTTTATTCTGCTGGAATATACAGTATTAGCAGTTTGAGCTGCCAACTTGAATTCATTCGCACAGGGTAAAGCTGCGGAGGCCGTGAGAGACAGACAAGTGAGAGCAGCACGCGAGAATGGCTGCGTCATTGTCTCTCCTCACTGGATACATGCCGTGAGACAAACACACACTATCCTTGGTGTACCGATATTTTATCACAGATTTTTCATACTTTTTCTTTACCTAAGTTCATAAATAGGTTTGAATTGTAGCCTTCTGCATTCAATAAAAAAAAACTAGACATTTGGTCTCAGAAGACAAATTTTCACCCTGCAATATTTATTACACCCTAGGCTATTTCGTGTGTGTACTATACCTGGCAGTGTGGAGGAGTTGAGAGATCTTTACACACATTAACGCATCCGTGCTGTTAGTTCATGTGATTGTTTCGTCTGCTCTCACAGTGTGTTTCGGAAGGCAGGAGAGTCGAGGAGACTGCCTTTCCACACACATACAACCCCAACATGACGCTGGTGAGTCCAAGAGAGAGAGAGAGAGAGAGGAGAGAGCGATATTTAGAGAGAGGTACACATGAACATATTAACCATCAATTTGGCAAAAAGTGCAGTGGTAACTTTGCGAGCATGTCTTTTCAATGAGCTATAGTGGCCCAAGGTATATGGCTTCCACCAACGGTATACAAACGTACATTTGCTATTTTGCCATCCAATACCCATAATCTTGAGTAACAAAATACACTCTGGGATTAATAAACGAACTCTTGTTCCGCAGAGCATCAGTATCAGTTCCTCCCAACGGAGGAGGCGAGAGGCGGCCCCATCCAGACACGAACCTACCGAGCTTTGCAATGCTGTGCAGCAATCTATGACCGAGTTGAGAAGTGGAGGAAGTAATAAAGACAGAGATATAGAGGGACAATCGGGGAAAGTGGTGGACGCGAGAAAAACGACGGAGGAAGTAAGGAGGACGAGAAATGGGAGAAAGAGACCGAAGACATCACGTCGGAGGTGGTGAGAAAAGTTCAGCAGCAACTGGACGAGATCAAAGTCTCCTCTCGGGACACAAAGCGACGCAAGAGCAGACGGCTTCAGCGACAAGATCCAGAGCTCTCTGCCCCTCCCCTCCCCCCTCCTCCCCTTCCCCCTGCTCCTCGGCAGGTACACCACCACCACCAGCAGCAGGAGCCTCGGCAGAGACGTACCCGCAGGGCCAGGAAGAGAGATGAAATTACAGACAGCCAGAAATCTGACTCTCAATTTTTACAGGTATACGGCATTTGGTATTAGTGGCTGGTAGCTTTAATCTGTTGGGGAAAAAAATATTTTGCACATATATAACCTTCCTAGCCTTTCCTACAATCTAATCTAAAAACAATACTTTTGCGGCGAAGAAAACTCTGCACTTTAGTATAAACAAACAATGATCCCAGCCCACAGCACAGTTTTCACCAAGAGAACGTTCACCCTTGGCTTTTAAGCACTAGTATATTTTCTTGTGTGTGTGTGTGTCTGTAGGTCACTTATGATGACCCGGTTGGAAGAAGAGAGAAAGCCAAGCTGCTTGCCAGGATTGACAGGTTAAAAAAAATTATTTTAACCCTCTGTAAACAGGTGCATGTGTATACTTGTTTTTCTTTCCACAGGGAGGATAAGTTGCGAGCCCAGGGCCTGGATCCAGCCCTGTTCAGAGAGAACAGTAGCAGTAGTAGTCTAGAGGAGCCACGGTGGGTGCTGGACATTGCTCACAGCGAGGCTGGGATGAACACCACGCCTCTACACACTGCAACTGCCACTCGCGGACAAGTCTCTTTGGGTGGACTGCAGACTGCAACTGGGAGTAGGGGAGGGAGTGTGGCTGGTGCTGGGAGCAGGGGAGGGGGTGTGGCTGGTGCTGGAAGCAGGGGAGGGAGTGTGGCTGGTGCTGGGAGCAGGGGAGGAAGTGTGGCTGGTGGTAAGGGTAGGAAAGACGTTTGGGAAGAGATGGAGATGGTGTGTCCTCAACTCCTCTTCCTCCTGCTCTTCATGTCCCTATTGTCACCCACTCCAAAGGACACAGAGAAGGTGTGAAAGGTTCCCTTCCTCATCCTCAAGCTAGTGTATAATATTGACTGTCACCTCTCTCTATTCTAGTCAAATCACTATTTGATGAGAAGGCGATGCAGACCAAGGTATAAGATCAACTAAATACAATATCCTGCCTCTCGGTTCATTTATTTTTGATGCCATCACAGCGTAAAGCTAAGACGCCTCCGAAATTCATGCTGTCAGCTCTTGATGCAAGAGTGAGTTCTACCGAGAACAATATTATGGTGTCATGCACGTGTGTTGTGTGTTGGCTCCCACAATAGGAGAAGCTGGACTATGGAGCACTCATCCAGGAGCTGGGTGGAGAGTATATTGAAGTCGAGTACTATACCAACGCCTGTACACATCTGATAATAGGTGAGCAGGTGTCTCTGATTGATACATGTAGCCCGAGACTTCCAAGAGAAATACGTTCGTTCTTACTGCTACGGAAACATTCTATATGAAGCCTACACCTACGTACAGTACAGAAATGCTAAACCAAGTCTTTGGAAAGAAATACTTTGGGGGATTTCGTAAATTTTGTGATAGTTTTTTGTCGCAAGTGTTTTGGTAACACGGTATCTATAAAACCACAAGTTAGTAAGTTTGTGTGTGTGTGTTGCAGGCAAGGCCAGTCGCACGGAGAAGTTTCTGGGTGCGTGTGCCGCGGGGAAGTGGGTCCTTCACAAGTCTTACATGGAGGCATGTCGAGCAGAGCGTAGGTTCATAGAGGTGAGGCTGGATAGTGCTGATGTGCATACACATCTACTGAGGCTGTGTTGACAAAACTTTAAGCTGTATCAGTCTACGGACGTTATCTCCGCGAAGTTGTGGGATTGAATATTTTAGGGCAGAAAACTGCATAATACTACCAAATCAGCCCTCTTTGGGGCTTACCTCCAGCACAGTTGGAGAGAATCATCATTGGTTTCCAGTTGCCATTTGATTACGGAGTGTTTTCCTCTCTCGCAGGAGGAAGGCTACGAGTGGGGAGTTAACACCAAAGAGAGTGGGCTGCAGCCACTGGACTCTGCCCCACGAAGGTGGAGAGTCGCACTTGACTCAGCAGAGAACGGTAGTTCATTCACACATCACTCCTCGGTTTGATGTGGGTGGTGTTGAGAGCTTTTTCATCGTGTGTGGTTATAATGGATGTGAGAGAGGGAGATGCGTCAATATATTATGGCTAGCTCACATGACTACATTTAAATAAAAAAAATTTGACTCATCGTCTTTCCCTGCTCGTGTAGGTTGGTGATGTAGAGACAGTTTCCGGAGCTTTCCATGGCTGGAAGGTTAGCTCTCTTCTCTCTTAGGCTCAGGGAACAATACTTTCCATTGCCCCATCACGCCGTGCCAAGAAGATAGAAATGTAATGCGACATATTGGGAACCTAGCATCACACCGAGTCCGTTGGCTAAATTCCTATAGTGAGAACTGGGAGACCTTGAAAGAGATAAATTTCGCGGTTTTAGAGCAACAATTTTTTTGTGCATGGGCAAGACAAACAGTCACCGCACTAAAGGTTTTCCACAGACTTTTTGCTACTTAACATCCCTCCTTGCAGGGTTCCTACTATCATTGTAGCATTGGTCTGTGTGTGTGCAGGTATTGCTGTATTGTGAGAGGAGCAAGACGGCAGGTCTGAGGAGACTGCTAGAGGCTGGAGGTGCCACGGTCT
Organism: Geodia barretti; assembly: GCA_030341885.1. Taxonomy (NCBI): domain Eukaryota; kingdom Metazoa; phylum Porifera; class Demospongiae; order Tetractinellida; family Geodiidae; genus Geodia; species Geodia barretti. The sequence goes on along the minus strand of CASHTH010000934.1, from coordinate 106,516 downwards.
TCACCAACACCGCCAAGTGCGTCTCTGCCTTCTACTACATAACATAATATATGTGCCGTCGAAAGGACATTTTAGAAAGGATTAGCAAAATCGAGATTAATTTTGCTACAACTGCATGCGTCCCATGTCGCCCAGGGTATGTTTCTGTTGGCGTGTGGTTTTGTGTGCAGGCTTTCAGAGGGAGAGCTCAGACAAGTGTCACATGCGTTCGTCAGCAATGCGTTCATCGGCAACAGCCACTGGCCCAAGGACTCAGTGAGTGGAACACATCACCCATTTCCCCACATGTCTGTATGCTGTTGTCTATATACTGCAGTTGTCATTAGAGGAGTTAGTGCAGTCCGGAGTGGCCTGCTTGAAGCCCGAGTACATTGCAGAGTACCTATCTAAAGTCAGTGAATGATTTTACCGTATGTAAACCAGTGAAGACTCTGAATAAGGGACACCATATAATTATAGAGGGCACCCTCATTCGGAGGTCAGTATTGTATTGGGTATGGGGCAGAATCACGTATAGAAAGGTGTCCTATACTATTTGAAGGGTCCTTTTCAGAGGTTTGTTTACCGTGTGTTTGGTAGGGAGACGAAGTGCCACTAGAGTTATATTTCGTGAAGGAAGCAAAACAACTGGAAAAGAGGTATTATTATGTAGGGAGGGAAGCTATTCTTTACATGCTGTGTGTGTTTTGCTTTATGCAGATCGTAGCATTCGTAGGTATACCATAGTCTAGAACCACCCTGCAAACTTTCATGTTGTACAAAGTGGCATTCCGTATGAATATTTTTATCTTTGTTCGTTTTATCAGGCCGCTAACTGGGATAAAACGCCGATGCGCGTACGTAACGTTGTTGTCCGTACGCATGCGCAAACCGAAAAACGGTGAATCATCTCCAATTAGAGCCCACCATGGTTGTTGCGATCGGATTCGAGGGTAGCGCTAACAAACTAGGCGTCGGGATCGTGAGTGACGGCGTGGTTCTCTCCAACGTCAGGCACACGTACCATGCTCCGGCGGGACAGGGCTTTCTGCCGCGAGACACGGCCGCACACCACAGAAAACACGTACTGGACGTCCTCAGGCGGGCTCTGGACGAAGCCAGAGTGACTCCAGCCGACATTGACTGCGTATGCTTCACCAAGGGACCCGGGATGGGCGCTCCACTGGTCTCGGTGGCCGTGGTTGCAAGAACGGTGGCCCAGCTCTGGCGGAAACCCCTGGTGGCCGTGAACCATTGCGTCGGGCACATAGAGATGGGTCGCCTCGTCACTGGCGCCAGGAGCCCCACAGTCCTCTACGTGAGCGGTGGAAACACTCAAGTCATCGCTTACTCCCAGCAAAAATACCGCATCTTCGGCGAGACCATAGATATAGCTGTGGGAAACTGTCTCGACAGATTTGCTAGAGTCCTAAAACTATCAAACGACCCTAGCCCCGGATACAACATAGAGCAGCTCGCGAAACAGGGCACTAAGTACGTGGAGCTGCCGTATGTCGTGAAGGGGATGGACGTGTCTTTCTCGGGGATTCTATCACATATTGAGTCACAGGGGAGGGAAAAGCTGGAGCGGGGAGAGTGCACGGCTGCTGATCTGTGCTACTCCCTGCAAGAGACGGTGTTTGCCATGTTGGTAGAGATCACGGAGAGAGCTATGGCACATTGTGGGTCGCAGGAGGTGCTGATTGTCGGGGGTGTCGGCTGCAACGTCCGTCTGCAGGAGATGATGGGTATGTCCCTGCAATTAGTGGTGCAAAAATGCAACACAAACATCAATTCTAAAGGGGATGAAACATACATTCATTGTGGTTTTGGGAACGCCTGAATTTACCTCTCTAACCTTTCCCAAAATTAGCTTCTAATACTTTTGTGCACTGGGCATGCATATCGATAGATTCCAAGTGGTATGGAAACAAAAACACTCCCTTCCCCTGTGTAATATAGCTACGATGGCCGAGGAGAGAGGAGGGAAGGTGTTTGCCACAGACGAGCGCTACTGTATAGACAATGGTGCCATGATAGCCCAGGCAGGCTGGGAGATGTTCCGCAGTGGACAGGTGGCACGACTCGAGGACACCTGGATCACCCAGCGATACAGAACCGACGAGGTCGAAGTCACGTGGAGAACCGATTGAGCACTTTTGCAAACCCACAACGATCTTTGTTTGTGAATAATCATCCTCATTCTGTTTTTTTTTGTGGATAAATACATGATTGCTGGATTAAACGAAATTGCAAAAAATAATAATTGTGCAGACTGCAGATTGCTGTGTCTTTGAGAATTCATGACTGAGTTTTCGTGCAAGCTTTGGGACCATTTCACGAGGAATTTGATGATTTGACAGGGCCCATTTCCTTCCAAGGGTAGGGGAAGGTCTCTCCAGAGCTGGCCTTTCTCCACAGCCTCTTCTTCTCCTTGTTCCTCACATTCTCACACCAAGCCTCCTCTGAATACTGCTTCTTCCACTTCGATACGAACTGGAGTATATTGCAACAGAAAACCATGCAGTGAAACCCACTTTGTGGGACTATGAAAAACCTGTAAAAAGGTGGCCTTTATCAAGTGCTTAGCACTTGGCCCAAAAGTGTCCCTTTATAATATGGAGTGTCCCTTTATAATAGGTTCCACTGCAATAAATCTAGAAAGTCCCAAACACGAATTATTTTCTCCCTAAAGAAACTATTGTGCCTAAGTGTGAGGCAATAGAACAAACACATGACAAACCTGAGGGTCCCAGAGCTCACTGGCTATGCCAAGATCCTTGCAACAGCGAGTGAGAGCGTTGGACTTTGCACTCTCACAGGCCTTCCCATAGCTCAGGTTGGACTTGCTGTAGAACGTATGTTCCCCGGTGGCCTGAGAGATGAACCTCCCATGGCAGTAGAGGGAGTACTCTCTGGTGATCAGTTGAGCTCCCTCGCCTTCATTCTGAGTGGGGAATAGAATAACTTGAGTATGAAATGAGGACACCTTTAGAAAGACAGCCCTGTAGTGGATATTATTGCTCTCAAAAGGGACACATTTCCTAAACTTAGGCACTTTCTTACCAAAACACCTTGCTACAAGGAGGTATCTCCATTGCCTTACAATCTAAGACAGTGGGTTGATTCTGAGTTTATTGTCAAAAAGACACTAGTTCCCAAATCATGCACAAATTACCTGATAATGAAGGGTCTCTCCTCTTGGCATGAGAGCCCAGCCTCCGGGACCAAAGGCCTGGTTTAGAATTCTACGATACTTGATCTCAGGGAGGTAAATCAGCCCTGTAACATTGGGTGTAGCACACGTAGGTACAAATGTCATTACACACACACACACACCGTCAGGCTTTATCTCCACGTCCTGCTCATTGACTGGGTGCAGTAGAACTGAGAGGATCCTTTGGGGAAAAGTGGAAGTGGATATTCCAAAGTAAGGGTCGTCTATGGACCTGCAAAAACCGTACGATGCTCCAAGAATCCGTGACGAAAGCTCTTTGTACCTTCCCTCCGTGATTGTGGTCTCTTTCACCTGTGTTTCATCCAATTCGTTGGAACTGGCGGGACTGCTAGCACTACTCAGGTGGTTGTGAGAATTGTAGGGACGTAGGTAGCGGAGAGATGCGGCAGTGGGCCGCAGAGCACGGATCACTCTGAAAGCCATGTGGACGCAAGTCTATATAACGCGCACCTAGAATTAGCGCTAGCCCTGCCCACTTTTGCACACGTGCTTTTACTGAAAGGTTCAAAGATCACACTGCTCTGAGCTAGCTGAAGTCTGCTAGAGCTAGAGGATGTCTGCTTGCCTCAGGCTTATTCTGGGGCTCCAACCTGTACGCCTATGTACCTGGTCTAAAAGCGGCCACCGACTGCTAAGACTGTCATCCAGCATCACATCCACGACTGTAGTCCCAAGTAACTCACTCTATGTCAAGTCCAGTCACGCACGACTTAGCTACACTACTACTGCTCGACAAAATACGACCAATCAGCTAAACTATGGTCGTCACTACTCTACTACCGGAGGTCCTAATAGAGAGACATCTGCAGGGGGGTTCCAGTTGGTGTACACTGGACCTCTGAAAGGCGCCGTGAAAGCTCTCAAGATATTCTCGCTCACGACGGCTGTTCTGGCGTCGTGTGGGGGACCCTGTTCTGGTGTGGTTGGGGAAGGAGAGCGTCCCGGTGGCTGCACGGCTGGCAATCTCATCTCTTGTTCTCCTGGTGGGCCTCTCTACGACGGCCATCCTCCACTGGCTCCTCAAGGGCTACATCACCCATCTGTACTACCAGCCCCACACCCAGCGAGTCGCTGCTTACACCTTCTCTCTCCTGGCACGACGGGTCCGCAGCGAGTTTGAGGTGCTCGAGATGAAACCACCCTCTGGTCTCTCTGGGTTTTCAACTTTCCAGGCGCAAGGGAAGTCTTACTTCATGCACACTGACGTTTTTCCCGACAAACATCTCCTGTCAGGGCTGCTAGACTCTCAAAAAGTGACCAACGGTGATAAAAAGAATTGAATTAAAATTTATATTACGGTACCGTAGGTTGAGTTTCTTGTGTTCTGTTTTGTTCGACTGTCTGTTTTTCTCTACCGGTTTCTCCCCGCTCTACCACTTGAATGGAACTGTGGTGGAAAAGTGTGTACAAAATGTTTGCAGACGTGGGCATGAAATACACATTAGGTAAAGTCTCCCTAAACAAAGCTCCCATACAGATGTACATGTGGGGTGAAAGCAACCCAAAAGTTGCACGAGTGATACAAGATATGGCTAGGTCTGTCATGCAGTGTGTGTGGTGTGTGTTCTATATCAAATTACACTCCAATAAAACAATGTCTCCATAGCATGTATATAGGAACTTCACTAAGTAAATTCTTTCCATGCACAGGCTGATTAGTTACACACGCTTACATTACTCCTCTGTATTATTACATGCCAGTTTGTTGCAAGCACTCTTCTTCCTAGACTTGCTCGTGAATGGTGTACAAAATACCTTAGCTCCCCATCATCCGAGGGAGGAGAGATGGAGTAAGAGTTTCTGTAGCCCTCGCCTCCGTCGTCCAGTCTCCTCACAGAGTACTCCACATCACCTTCTTCGTGAAACAGGAGCCCCGAGCGGGAACTCTGCCTGGGAACGGAGAAACTGCCTCCGCGCAGTCGGTCCTCCTGCCAGTTGGCGCGGAAAAACTTTAGCACGGACTGACTCCGCGAGACCTTCTCCGACATCGCCACCAGCCGCTGGACGTAGTCGTTTATCTGCGGGAGCCGTTTCTCGGCCAGGGCTGCGGTGCTGCGTTGGAATAGCTTTCTGCCGGGGAGGTAAGGAATCGTCCGCGGGATTCCCTTCACGGCGCCCGCCTCGAACGGAAACGTGCTGAGCAATTCGCACTGGAAGTCGAAGAAGTCGGTGTAGCCGCGGTAGCAGGTAGTGGTGTTGGAGTCGCTCCAGTCCACGCTCACCTCGTACACGTAGCGCTTGGGGCTGTGCATCCGCTCCCGCACGGACAGGACCTCCGCCGATGTTATGTACACGACGTCCGCCTCGGGTCGGATCGAAGCCATCTCGTGTCGATGGTTGGAGACAAACTAGGCAGGGCTTGTTTTTGCAGCGCTAGAGCCAGCAGCCCGGTGATGTTCGCGCACAGGTGTGGGCACGCCCCTCATTTTCTAGCCACGCCTTCAATTTTCTTTTTAGTGCGCATCAAGGTTGAAACTCGCGCACGCGCGTATACAAAAGGCGGGGAGAAAATACAGTGTTTTGTAATATGCCACCTAGGAAAAAGAAAGCAGAAGACAGGGAGATTGAGGGTGAGTATTATTCCCCTCTCTAAACCTAAATGACTTCCCTAGTGCGCACACACTGCAGCCCTGAAAGCTCGCAGGAAAAAAGCCCAGGAAAAGAACGATATCGTGGAGGAAGCAAAGCTGTGCAATGCTATTGGTGCAGTCTACACTAGAAAGGGTATGTTTGTTCAACGTTGTACGAAGAGACAAACAAAGATGGTACTCCTCGTGTTACCTGACTCCCAGGGAGCCACGAGCAGGCCCTGCACTACCACCGCACGGAGCTGCACCTCTCAGAGGCCACCAGAGATGCTCTGGAGACGGCCATTGCACATCGCAGGGTGGGAGAGTGCCTCTCCGAGCTGAGGGACTACGAGCAGGCCATTGAACACACCAGACGGTATCTCAAGATGGCACGGGAATTGGGTTCGTTCCACAGATCATAATGTGCTGGCTTCTGAGAATAATCCACTGGAATAGTAGTGGTGGTGATCAGGCTGTAACAACTTAACAAATGTACAGGTATTATATAGTTCAACCACTATAAAAGGACACTCTGAGAAAGTGACACCTCTCTACAACAGACGCTTGGTTCTGCCCCATAGTAATACATTGGTGTAATCACTCTGAATAACGGACACTTTCGATATCCACGAGGTGTCCCTTATTCAGAGGTTTCACTGTAAGTAGTGGCTTTTGGGGTCCAGGTAATCTGGTAGAGGAGCAGAGAGCTCTGGCGACATTGGGACGGACGTACTTGATGCAGTCAGAGTGTGTGGGGAAAGAGGAGGCCCGGGAGCTGAGGGTGCAGGCTGGAAATGCCAATCTCAAGAGTTTGGACATCTGCGACAAGCTGAGTGGTGTAAATTCAGACAGGTGGGTCAGCGGACAACTTTCACATAGACCCCTTTGTCATAATTATTCTGAGTACAGCTGGGAGGTGCTGAAATATCGATCAGAAGACTTGATTAAAGGGAATGGGGCAGTATACATATATACGGGATAAATTTACTAAAATGAAAGCGTAATTGCATTCTCGCAGTGGGTCCTGTTGGCCCTTATATACTGTACTAGCCACATTCCATTAACAGTTTATTGTACACCTAACCTACATGAAGACATTTTTAGCTGCGAAGTTCTTTCACACGAAAAGTACCAAAACTGGACATCAGCTATAATATTATTATTGTGTTTAGGGAGCTGCTGGAGATGAGATTGCGACTGTATCTGAACCAGGGACTCATCTACGAGGACAGCGGAGACATACACAGTGCCAAGAAATTCATGGAGAAAGCCCTGGCCATTGCAAGGTTTTTGTTGTTGTTACGTTTAGCTCTGTGAATGTGGTGTATAACTGTTATATAGTACTGTTTTACTGTCATAGAATTGTAATAGTCTTAATAAACTTGGGACAAAGTTCAAGGTCACTTCTATTGTATACATATACATATGGTTTTACTTGTCTCCTACCATTCAGTTTTTTTATTCTAGCTTGTAACCCATGTTCATAACCCGTTCTTCTTCTTATGGCATACTATGCATTGAGTAACCAACAACATATTTTTCTTGACTCAAAACTTGGTTGACGTAACAAGGCCAAATTGTATCTTCCCTGCTGAGTAGAGAGGTGGAAGACTCTGCGATGGTGTTCCAGTGTCACCGCAGCCTGGGCTCCGTGTACCTCCTGCGGGAGAACAAGCCGGCCCTCGCCCTCCGCTGCTTCCGAGACGCTCTGAGCGTGTGTGGCGCGCAGCACAGCTGGTACCTGGAGGCCGATGTCCTCCGTGAGATGAGCCAGGTGTGTGTCTGTGACTGTGAGTCTTAGCTGGTAGATACACGATAGTGAGTGTCGCCGTGGTTTTTCATAGGCACAGCTCCTCTTGTCGAATTTCGACGAGGCAAAGTCTTGTCTGAAGAAAGCGGTGAGAATCTCGCTGGAAAACTCCCAACTGGCGGAGACCGAGGTCGATCAGAGAAAGCTTAGCACAGGTACGTACGTATAAGGCAGAGTGCTCTACCTATTGATATAAGACTGGTGCCTATCATGGGCACCATCGTTAGAAAGGCTGAAGAGCGAAACAATATGTAGCATTGTTGTATGTGTTCTTGTTGCACACTTTGGTAGTAAAAAAACTCCATTTTTAGTCTGACAAAATGATTGTCAGACTAAAAATTAGTGAAAGGTTTTATCTTTGTCACATATGTTACTTTTCCTGAAGAGTTTCTAGTATCAGGTATTGGGGAAGGTGTTTTCCTGTTTGTATGTGCGTAGGTTTGGTTGAACTGCCTTGTTTCTATGCATACGTACTTGGATGATAATCGTATTGGATGCAGTGAGGAAGGTGGTGCACTATTCTCTGGAGATGGAGGCACTGGGTGTGGAGAGGGCAGAGGAGAAGATGAGACTGTGTGAGAAACTCGGGGACCTCTGCTGCTCTCTCAGAGCCTTCCCCGCTGCCATAAAATTCTATGAACAACAGGTCAGTTTCTGAACTAGAGAGCTTTTTTCTGGGCTGCATAGACTAGAGCCACACTCCGAAGCAGACCAATACTGCAGCTGAGCTGTAACCCTGAGAACAACTGTTTAAAAAGAAAAGAGTTTGTTATAAAAAAGAAAAGAAAGAGCTGTGCTGGTGGTAGTTGACTTGTTTGTTTTGCCTTGCCTCTCTGCCTCGTTACCTTGTTGATGCGTGGATATACCACCCCCCCCTCTCATTGAAATTGTGCACTGTTTAACTTCCATTTCCGTGGGTGTATGTAGTAGTTGACTTGTCTGTTGTGCCTTTGCCTTTGTATCTCGTAATTGACGCACGTAAACTAAACTGCTCACACTTTCACACGGAGAAAGAAGAAAACGATAGAGGGAGGGAGGGAGAGGGAGGGCTTATTCTAGAAGTATAAACATTGCAAAAATGTATCCATTTCCTCGGCAGTGTAGTCTGGCTGAAGCTCATGGTGCCGATCCCAAAGACCTGTCTGTAATCTACGTGTCTCTGGCTCGCACACACACCGACTGCCACCGCTACAACGACGCCCTCCTCTACTACGAGAAAGACCTGACGTTGAGAAAACCCGGCCCGTCCGATGAGTACAACACTTGGCTCAGCATTGGTAAAGTCAGGCACAGTGCCGGACTGGAGAAAGGAGTCGTGATGGAAGCATTCGACAAGGCGTGTGACTGCGCCAAAGAGATACGAGACCCGCAGGCCAGCATCGACATTTGCCGTGCCGTCCTGAGATTCTGCAAGCGTAGCAATATCGGCAGTGGGAGAGAGTGGGGAAAGTGGGAGGGGGAGCTTGAGGGTTTGTTGGAGCGACATCCCGACCTCGCTGTGGACTCGAGTGGGGACAGCGACAGTGATATCGATGCTATGGATGTGGAGGAAAAGAGTGGGCTGGTCACTCCCGACTCCCTATCAGATATGGAGACAGTGGACGAGGAGGAGGAGGAGGAGGAGATGGAGGAGGGAGAGGAAGCTGTTGAGATAAGGTCCATGATCAGTCAAAGGAGGAGGGTGAGAAAGTCAAGGGTGAGCAGACATCTATAACAGTGTGAAGAAAGCATCATTGTAACACACACTCATAAACTGATATTAGCAGCCATTGATTTCCCTCAGACAAACTATTTGACAGTTACCGTCTTTCACTCGCAGAGCACATTAATCACGGTGCTGACAAAATTGGAGGGTTTAAATTTGGCGATTCTAACCACCAAACGTTCAGTCTATACTGTATACAAGGGGATCTTTTAAGAGAAAAAAGTATAGTTTTGTGGAACTCTTTCCCACTATAATTATATACACACAGTGTGTCCTATATATACAAGCTATCAATAATGTATGACATTGTGCGTTTGCTCAGTTGTCCAGAAAGAACGAGAAGGGCGAGACTCTTCTTCACTTGGCCGCCATTTCAGGCAACCTCGCAGCTGCCAGACAGCTGATCCTAGAGGTACAGGACTTCTTACCCCCTTTCTCACCGTATGATGTATGGTATATACCTGGATGGCGTTCCGTTGCTTCGCAGGGTGCTGATGTTAACATCAGGGACAACTGCGGGTGGTCACCTCTGCACGAGGCATGCAACCATGGACAGTTAGGTGAGCCAGTAAAGGCAGCCATGCCATAGAACTTCAAGAGATGCAGTAACTTATTGCTCAAAGTTTACCAATGCATGGCTGGGTCTCTTTCATGAAATTTTAAAGCTAGTATCTCATTAGTCTTTCATGCCATGGATGAACATGTATTGTTACTATCAGCATGTACAGTTGGCAAGAGACTTTCGACATTGCACAGAATTAGTGAAATTCCCAAGGGAAGTTTATCCCGATGGTCATCTTCTCCAGATGTGGTGGCGTGTCTGCTGGACGGTGGTGCCGAGGTGAATGATTCGGAGGTGATGATTGTGTAGGGGTCACCCCTCTGATTGATTCTGCCAGCAACGGCCACTTTGACATTGTCAAACTGCTTGTCCAGAGAGGGGCCACTGTCCTCCAGAAAGATGCAAAGGTACATATTATTATCATAGCCACATACATACCATGCCAAGTTGAGTATATACTGTATATGTATATTACACATTGTCACCGGTTTTATTACGCAAGAAGAACCTCAGTATTATGTATGTATATACATATACTGTGGGTGCAGGCAAACAAAACTGTTACGTACTTGTTTTCTGCTAAGTTTCACCTAAATTGTCACTATGGTGCAGTGTGTATTCTACATATATCTTTTGGCTGTCAGGGAAACACAGCAGTGGACATGGTAAATGAGAGGCTGGCCTCGGCAGCAGAGTCGAGTGATCAGTACGAACTGGATGAGGAGCATATGGCCATCAGACACTTCCTCGTGGCGGAGATGAGAAAGAGGGGGTGGAGTGGGGAGGAAGCCCCTGTAATTAGGGAGAGAAACGAGTCCAGAGGGAGGAGTGTGTCGGTCTCACGCAGTGTAGAGGACGTGGGTGGGGGGAGGAGGGGAGGGAGGAGATTGCAGAGGAGAGGGTCAGGGATGACTGATAGAACTGGGAGAAGTGTCCTTATCTCAGATGACGAAGACGACAATTACGACGGTGTTTCGTTTGCCCCTCAATCACTGCATCGTTGGGGAGGAAGATCATCTACCAGCCGGTTGGACCCCCTGAGAGCCAGCTCCAGAAAAGAACCCTTTACTTCCAAGTCTATTGCGCGACAGAATAGTAGAACAAATTCGGGCTCCACGTCTCTTGTGAGGCACAACAATATAGACAACGTCACCAAAAGCAGGCAGTTGAAGAGACCCTTTGCCCAGCAGGAAGACGCACCCCCAGCGTTGATCCCCGAAGACAGGGTCGAATCGTCTATAACCACAGGGGCTTACCCGGTAATCGATCACTGGTTAGAGGACGACGTTGGCTGTAGACATCAGACGAAGAAGAGAAAATCCAGAGATCCGTTTTCATCTTCTCACAGTCAGCGCTCTTCTCATAGCTCCTCCGGTGGTACAAAGGGAACACTGAGTCTCAGAGATCTCAGAGGAGGAGTGGGGAGCACACGATCTCGACAGAGAGTCTTGTACAGCTCCGTTTCAAATGTTGAGCGGAGCACTTGTGCAGGAGGTGAGCTGGCGAAATCTTCAAGAGATGGTGGAGATTTGTGTAGTGATGTGGTGACTGTTGACTCCTCGCCCGAGTCCAGCCCTCACCAGGAGCACACCTTCACCAGTCACACCAGTCACAGCCTCACCCAGCCCCCCGCCCTCCACGTAACTTCAAGAGGACGCGCAACCAAATCTACGCAGCCCTCTCAACCTCTTCTCCTCCCACTCCGCATCAGAGTCAGAATCCAGTCAAAGTCCTACCTCGTCCCGTGTCCAGCCAAGCTCCCCGGCGGCTCGGACTCCACCATCCAGTGGCTGGCGACCCAGGCAGGGGAGCGGTACTACGCCCAGCACGGAGTGAGACCACGCCTCTCTCTGGCCACCTCCGACGGGGCGCTGCTCTCGGGCGACGACGTGGTAGCTCACGTCCTCCAGAGTGGGGAGGAGGTGGAGGGACAGGTGGAGCAGTGGCACCTCCCACCCCTCCCCGAGCGATACCAGATGGCCTGCGCAACCTCTGGACTCGGTAAAGGCTAGCATACAACACAGCACAACTTTTGCCTCGTGCAACTTCAATGTATGGTTATGATGGGGACCATGCATTGCATGTGTTGCCTTTTAAGTGAGGCACTGCGTTAATCCTGAAATTTGGCATGGGTAGTATTTTGGTGATTTTGTGATTTCAAGATTGACTACTTCAACATCTCTTACTTCTGTTCCCACCAAATTTCATCACTAATGCAAGTGTAGATCCCAGAAGGTAAAATGGTTGACGTTTTCCCCACATTCTTGCTGACATACACCCCCACACAGCAAGTGGTTTTCTCCCACAAGTGAAAGCCCCGATCTGTCTCTCTCACAGAGTGTCACAAGAAGGTCCAGGAGCTGTTCCAGGGCTCTTCCAGCCTCTCCGTCCTCGATCTCTCCCACTTCTCCCTCCTCCCCACCCACCTCCCTCCCCTATTCACATCCCTGCGAGGCCACACCCCCCTCACCAACCTCAGTCTCGCCGGGAACAGGCTCAATCCCGAGGGGTTGTCCCTGCTCGCTAACTCCCTCTCTCGTCACCCCAACCTGCGTGCTTTAGACCTCTCCTGCACTGGACTTACTCCACAGGTACTATTTTTGTATATGAATGTGTATGAATTTTGCGTGCCACATCTACACACATACGTATTATGCATAATGCGGAAATTGTGCCAATACGTTAAAATAATGATGAGAAAATATTTAAGCAAACCCATGGAAATAACGAAAGCGGTCTTTAATTTAAAGGGAATGTAGGGAATGTGGGGAATGTGACAGTAATAGTTACTAAAGAACCAGTGCAAGAATGCAATTAGTTTTCCTTTAGCTCTTACCGCCACATTCCCTTTAACCTTTCCCGACACTAGGGTATGATGCTCTGTTTGATTTATACCCCACACATAATACATTCAGGGCCTAGAGACCCTCTCCAACCCTTCCTCTCCATCGTCCATGGCTCCCCAACCCCACTCCACCCCCAGCTGCAAGCCGTGGTCCTCGCTGAGGGAACTGTCCCTTGCCCACAACCCCCTCGGTGTTGACTGCGGCCCGTCCCTCTCCGCCCTCCTCTCTCTCACTCCCGACCTCCGCGAGCTGCGCCTGCAGAGCTGCGGGCTGGAGGCAAGGGCTATGGAGAGACATACTGGCCTGGGCCACACACTGAGAGGTGGGGCAACCCAATAGAACACTGATACTTACAAGTACACTCTGTTTTGATACACCGCTTTTGTGGTGCATGACACTTGAATCTTACAACGTAAAAATGCAACAACAACTTGCTTAACATTAGCCGCCAGTAAAGATTGGTAGGTTTAAATTCAGATTATCAACCACAACCAGTCATTCGTACTTACGTAAGTGTATTGTCAACTGTAGGTCTGGGTCACCTGACAGAGGTGGTAGTATCTCTGAATCCTCTCGGGCCTCGAGGCGTGGCCTCCCTCCTCCAGTGTCTGCCGACTGAACATCTCTCTACACTGGACCTGGCCAACACCAGTACCGACCTGCCTCTGGCTCCCACACTCCTGGAGGACCCTAAAGTACTCGAGTTCTTCACTCAGGTGATGAGGCAATTAAATCATGTGCTTTCTCGTATGGAAGATTAACCATGGAAACACATCTCTCTATAATATTATGTGAGTGCTCATCTGTGACGAATTCTGTTAGTGAGCGTGAAATTTGTCCCCTTTTTGTAACATTCACATGAGCTTCGAGGACTTATGAGTGAACACAGATTTAGTCACACATGAGCACTCACACAATACTAGGAATGCGCACGCGCATATTTTGCCTCGCGCCTGCCAGCCAAAGCGTAAACAGTCCGACTGAGGCGGGTCGTGCGCGCTCTACTGACTGCGCGCGAAACCATACTTCCTAGGAATCTGCGCGCACGGTGGAAGCTAGACTTCCTACGAGACGCGCTCTGTCTCAGGTATATACGGCTGGCACCCACCAAACCTCCCATCTCACACTGCATCTGCAACCAGAAGCTCTACTGACTGCGCGCGAAGCCAGACGTATATACTTCCTACAAATCTGCGCGCACGGCGGAAGCTAGACGTGTTACGAATGACGGAAGTTGACATTCGTAAGCATGACTAAGTGACATTCCTTAAGCGTGTGACATTCCCTAAGCGTGACTAATTGACATTCCTTAAGTGTGACTAATTGACATTCCCTAAGCGTGACTATTTGACATTCTTAAGCGTGACCGACACGTACGTATGCGAATACAACCCGGGGTAGTTGCCTCGCGCTAATGCGCTCGGCAATTATGGAGAGATGTGTTTCCAAGGTTAATCTTCCATGCTAATCCAAAGAGATGGTGCTCATTCTGCGGCATTATACGCCTTTCACTGCAATTTCGATATCATACCTACACATGTATGCTGCTCTACATGTATGTGAGGTATAAAGGCAATGGCACAACAAACAAGTCAACTACACCCAGGACAGCTTGAGTTGCCCTAGGTGGGGGTTTGAACCCAAGACACTCTGCATTCTAGGGAGTGCTCTACCAACTGAGCTACCGGGGCAACTCAGCTGGTAGGGGTTGAATCTTCAACACAATAAAACACAGATGCAAACCTCAAACATCTGTGTGTATTGTACAGGTGAGCAGTAAGTTGGAGTGTCTGAGTCTGTCTCACTGCCCACTGGAGATGGAGAGTCTCCTCCAGCTACTGGGCGACTGCGGACACCTGAGGGAACTGAGACTGGCAGCTGTTGGTCTCACTTCTCTCTCCACTACTCCTCTCTCCAAGTATATACATACACTGTATATAATGTAAAAACCTCGCCCTCAAGGCCAGCTATCTATAATGAACACTGTGTTTAGTAAGGGATGTCTCGCTTGATGTGTCCCTTTATCCATTAAATGTCGTATTTTTAATTGCAAGTGAAGCGATAATGGGTGCTAAAGGCGAGTTGTGCTTGATGGATAGTTTTGTGTGGGCAGTAAATGTCCATACAGCTATCTGTTTCAGTTTACATGTGTCGGTATATAGAATGACCGAAACTTAAGTCTTTACACGCAACAAAAACAACCGACATACCGTCATCTTTGAGGTCTCCAAGCCACTAGAACCCACTTGTCGTGAGGAAATCCAGACAAAGTGGATAGATTGAGACCATTAAATGCTCTACATGATGTTGCCACATTTGCCTTGTCCACTATATAACAAAATGATCATTATCAATCACGTCGTTAAGACTTATACAGGTGGGTTACTTTGCTCCCCAATTATGAAGGAGCTACACCACGTAATGGAACACGATACACTAGGATTAAAGCAGCAAATTATGTTGGCTGATTGAGCGTAAACAAGTGCACAGTCCATGACATTGTGCAGTTACAATTCTGCACGTGTGTAACACAAAGTCTGTGCGGCAACGTAGGATATTATGCTCGTACTTTACTCTGTCCTGGGTTTTGGCAAGTTGGGGCAAACCCTATCGTCAGAGGTTGGAAATGCCGTGATGTCTGGATCACTCTATTTTTTATGTGCATGTATGTAGTGTTTTGTGGGATATACCTTATGTTATGATAGCGAAGTCATTTTACAACATGCTTTTAGAACGGAAACCATGATGGGGTATATATACACACGGTCTCCAGATTTGTCCAGAGGTGCCAGGGCCTGAGACTACTGGATGTGAGCGGTAACGAAGGTCTGGGCAACGAGGGGTGTCTCCGGCTACTCCACTCCTGCAGTGTGGCTGGCAGAGATCTCAAGATGGACCTGCGGTCGTGCGGCATGACCTCGCCTCTACCCAGGCAGCTGAGTGGAGCTCTCTCAGACCTGGTTGCAAAGAACGTGGCTGAAATTATGGGCAACAGAATTGACTCAACAGAGTATGTGTCTTTGTTTCAAACCAAAAGTGAATAATCATAATATTCTCTGACGTTATGGATGCTACCGGCCACACTTTGTCGCCGCGAATTTTCTGCGCGCGCAGCTTTGTTGTGCGCATGCGCAGTCAGAAAGTTAATAAAATTTGCCAGCTAATAATTAGGCCCTTGCTGCAGCAGCTTTGCGAGTGCGAGGGCTATTATACCACCTCTCTCCAAGTATAGCCATCAGGGAGGTGACTGCAGGAGGGCATTTGGCACCGGAGCTGGAGAGATAAGGAAAAGGGGCCCGCACACCCACGATGGCAACCCACGAAGAGCTCGTCGTGGAGCTGCCAAAACTGGACAAACTTAGCAACGCGGCGCGACTGAAGCACGCCAAGAAGCGACGTCTAAAGCAGCTGAAGCGTTACCAGGAGTACGTGAGGCAGCAGCGAGCCCTGGCGTCCACTCCAAGCACGGCCGGTGTTAGCGGTGGAAACATTATGAGGCGACGGAAGGCCCCGCGCATCGCCTTCGAAGACGGGTCCATACTCAGCGACATGGTGTCACGGAACGAGCTAATGGAAGGTACGTTGTTTCTACGTACAGCTACGTATGTCTGCGTGTGTGTATACGCATCGCTACAATACAGTGGAGTGCGGGAGGGTCCCTTCTAGCTGGAGGTGGATGGCTGAAGAGCCTGGTGGTATGGTAACTGCTCGTTTTCAGGGGCGAGATGGGTGTGGCCGCTCGCATGAGACGTGGATCTAGTATATAGTAGTAGTGTGGCTAGCTAGCTCTGTCAGTATGCAGGTGGCAGTGGTGATAGTTACGCATGTGGGAGCGTTAGTTTTTTTACCTCGCACAGTGATGTGGTTTCATTTTTCGTGTGTACGCATATTCTGACTGTTGTTGGTACTTACCAATACCCAGAAGGTTGTGTTTTTTTTATCAGCATTGCCTGAAAATACCTGGGGTTTTTTATCACTACTGCATAGTGTGTGCCGGCACACCTTGGGGTGTATATACTATTATTATGTGTGTTTGTAATTGTAGTCAATACACAATATGGAATAGTTAGTGCATTTCATTTCAGTCCAGCTATTGATCTTCCCGAAAACCCATTTTTGGAGTGGAATTTCTACTGTGGGAAAACACAGGCCATATCTGTAACATAACCAGTTGCCAGTTTTCAGAAAGGAATTAATATTATTGCCAGTCTGTGGTTGAGTCACGTACACATTTATGTTCAGCTTGCTCACATTATGCAGTTGTAGGAGAGTTTTAATACAGAGAATTTTTGCGTGCAATTTTTAACCTCTGATATAAGGACACATCACAGATGTGGGTACTGCAACAGATTTGTTGGATATCCCCAGCAACCGACATGTATGAACCCACCTTACATCACACAGGATAGTATATGCTCATAAAACTCCCCAGTACGTAGCTTCATACATGTCGGTTGCTTAGGGATATCCAACAAGTATGTATACAATATACAGTGCTGTCCTATTTAGTAAGACAATTATAAGCTTGTGGAGTTGGTGTAAGGAACTAAACTCACCACTGAGGTCCACTATCTCTCTCATTAGCTCTTCTCTTACAACACAACCTTTTGCTCTGGTCTTCCACTACTGTCAATATTGTTTGTATGACTACAGTATGTATAGTATGGCTTAGTTCCATGCTAGGGCTCATCTTACGGACATAATGTTGAATAACTACTGTCCACAGTGTTTGACCCAAGCATTGCTTTGATACATACTATCGTACTATAGTGTAGACACTTTCAAGGGAGGAAACTTTCGCTCTAATAACGTG
Organism: Geodia barretti; assembly: GCA_030341885.1. NCBI lineage: Eukaryota > Metazoa > Porifera > Demospongiae > Tetractinellida > Geodiidae > Geodia > Geodia barretti. The sequence continues at coordinate 88,993 of CASHTH010000934.1, read as the reverse complement.
GGTTACTGTAAACCCTGAAATATTGGCAGCCGTTATATTTAGCTTTTTACTCAGAGTCCACATATTGGCGGCCATTAATATTAGTGATTTGTAAGTTCTTATAGAAAATATTTTGGTGGACCATTAATTTTAGCATCTAAACGCCAAATTCGCTAAATTTAATAGAGCACCAATATTTCCGGTTTTACAGTATACATACCTTTCTCCATTACCTATTCTCAAACTCACAGCATATTCTCTCATTGGGGTTTTATCACCACAATGGCGGTGTATTCCCTGTAGTTTGATGAGTTTGTGTCCTAGAATGGCGTTATTTTCACTCATATATACTGCATTTCGTTTTGTGTTGTTTCAAAAAGCCACTAGTCGGGAAGTGAAGTATGACGGGGTATAATAGGGAGTGATGGAGGGAGTCCATGGACAAACAAATTAGCTACAGGACTTGATTTTGGGGGCGTTTGGAGTGTCTAACTATGCAGCGACTTCTTTGAAGTTGCTCGCGGAATTCTTGCCACATTTCTGCAGTACATTGTGCAACCATATGAACCGCATACAGGGCACAAACAACGACAGTGGCCCCTTTTTGCTTCACTTCCACAGGTCACATTATGGCTGAAATCATGTGACAGTGTTTCTTGGTTAACTTGACCGCCCCCTATACTTATCAAAAACAACAGCAGTCACATGGCCTCTAATTGAGTGTGTTTGCCACGGAACTATGCAGCAATACACATGTTAGACATCTAAGGCAGATCGTGCATGCAGCTTACTCTGGTCCAAGTTCATGTAAAGTTGTATACTGTCATTCCTTCATGTGCACTGTGTCATCATTTCACATGTGTAATATAACTTGTCAGAATGTCAGTGTAGTATGCAAAGATTGCAGGCTCTGTGTGTTGTAGTGCGTGCTGCGTGCCAACGTTTGCGTATCAGCGACATTTGCGCACAACCTGAAACAGCTGCAACAGTGGTACATGAAACTTGTATCTCTGCCAGCCAAGATTCGGAACACGTCGACATTAGCTTTTCTTTGCCAGGCCCCCCCATACACCTGTCATTGCACAGCATGGGGTGGCACAGCCCTGCCATTAAAATTGACATGGGATGAACGTAGTAGCAATCAGCATGGGGTATGAGCTATTAGAATTTACATGGGATATAGCCCATATTGTATATACGACCCTGCAGTTAGAATTGGCATGAAATATAAAACCCCGGCATTAGATTTGGCATACAACTCTGTTAATGGGACATTGCTCCCATGCTCATAGAGCGAGGGGAGGTGTGGCAGGTGACCGACTGGTGTGACAAGAAAGTCACGATATGCACTAAGTGAAGAGCATCTATGAATAATATATTGCCAATTGTATTCACTATTTCTAGGGCTCAGTAATTTAGTGTTTACAGTAAGGAAGGAGTATAGTGTTTATGTAAAAAAAAACTCTGTACTCATTATATACAGTAGAGGTTGTTAGGTGTTGCATCGGCTGGTGTGCCCAGCTAGATACACCCACCAACATAGTAGCTTTCCCCTCTCCCTCTCCCTCTCCTCTCCTCTCCTCTCCTCTTCCTCTCCTCTTCTCTCCTCTTCTCTCCTCTCCTCTCCTCTCCCTCTCCCTCTCCTCTCCTCTCCTCTTCTCTTCCTCTCCCTCTCCTCTCCTCTCCTCTTCTCTCCTCTCCTCTTCTCTCCTCTCCTCTCCTCTCCTCTCCTCTCCTCTCCTCCCCTCTCCTCCATACAGTCAGACAACTGTTGGAGAAAGGTGTTGACCCAAACATATCCAATGCCGATGGCCTCACTCCCCTGCACAAGGTACATATTGCCTTTTCCTGTTTTTCTCTCGGTCTGGTATATTATATACAACTAGAGAGAGAGTCTAGTTCCCGTTTCCCTGTTGGCTCTCGTAGCCTCCCACTTACCATCCCATACTTTGTCTCCTATATACATAGTGCTGCATCGATAACACGGTTGAAATGGCTCGGATTTTGCTGGAGTTTGGTGCTGATCTCAACGCTCGTGACGTGGAGGGCTGGACGCCGCTCCACGCGGCCGCCGCCACGGGTAACCTACACATGATTAACCTCCTACTGGACGAGGGTGCTAGTCTGACGGCCATCAACCTCGACGACAAGATGCCAGTAGACGTCTCTGCAGACGCCGACATTAGATACATCCTCCAGCAGAGGATGCTTGAAGCCGGTGAGTGTGTGTGTGTGCGTGTGCATGCGTTTGTTGACAAACGCCGAGATTGTAGAAGTGTTGGGTATTTCAAAGGAAGGAAGTAACTAGATAAGCAGACGAGAAATTAACTACATAGTGCTTATCTCAACTGAATTGTTCATAGCGTAGTCATATTCCCCCACCCCAAGGGTCTTAAATATCATCTTATGTTTGCTTGGAACGCTCTACGAATCATACCTACAGGCAGCTTTTGGGATCTAAACTGTGTACACACCCTTTACTCAAAATTCCACTAGTGGACCAGCTGTGTTAGAGTGTGTTTGTTGGCTGGCTATTAGCCACCAGCTGGTAGTTCATGCGATGTGTGGCCACCCACATGGTGCGTGGCTGGTGACCAACTACCAGAATGCCAATAATCGAATTCCTACATGTATATGGATAATAATTGTAGGAGCACCGCTGTTAGATTCTTACAATGAGTATGCGTGAAGTTTGTAGCAGATGTGGTGGCCACTGTTTCTGTCGTTTGAAGAACGCTGGTTCATGCTGACACAACAAGTGTTGTTAAGATGCAGTAGTGCAGCTTGATACAGTACTAGCTGTATTCCAGCCTCTGTTGTGTCACATTGAAAGCTAGTGCATTAAAAACACAGGAAACACGAAATTACGGTGCGTAAACATAACAATAGAGAGAGAAGGGTTCCACATTTGTGAGAGGAGTTTTACTTACTGTGTGTCTGTGTCTGTTGCAGGTTTCACAGATGATGTGCTGGAGTACATTCGAGTCTCGGTGCCCAAGAACATGTTGGCCGACCTGAAGGACAGTGTGAAGCAGGGCAGGTCTCTTAACGTACAGGACAAGTACGGAGCCACCGCGGTGAGTTTAGCTACACACACACGATGTAATACGGAAAGACCTCCGGTCTAAGAGTGTTTGCGTTACTCAACCTCAATTTGGTTCATGCACACGGCACACACAACGTTAAATAGAATAAGATCTTCAGTCATGTGTGTAGTTCAATATCCGAATTTGGTTCATGTTTAATGCCCCCCCTCCCTCACTCTATCTTTCTTCCCCTCACCTCTCTCTCCTTTTTCTCCCTCCTCTCCCCCCTCACACCTTCCAGCTGCACGTGGCCGCTGCCAATGGCTACGCGGATGTCCTAAACTTCCTTCTCTCCCAGGACAACATCAACCTGGACGTTCAGGACACTGAGGGTTGGACCCCATTCCACGCGGCCGTGTGCTGGGAACAGCAGGAGGCCATGAGACTTCTGGCCGAGAAGGGAGCCAGCATGGACATCAAGAACCTTCACGGAGAGACTGCTTACGGTGGGTGGTTTAATTGTAGTAGCACACCCTGAGGGTCGGTCTGGACTAGTGTTTGGTAGAGTCGCCATGTTGCAGCTTGATAAAGATCGCTCCCTCACTATTCCTATCTTACGCTCTCTTTTTTTGCTGACCCTCTTAGTTTTGCTGTCTCTATCTCTATCTCACCTTTGTTCGCTGTCCCTATTCCTACTACACATCTCACTTACCTCGCTGTCCTAACGCTTGAAGATCACACCCACTATTCTAACGTTGTGGTAACTGTCATTTGTACATCTGTCACTCATTCCCCCGTGTTCATTAAACCCCCTCCTCTCCCTCCCTCACTCCTCACCTCCAGCCATTGCCGACGAGCCAGAGGTCAGAGAGTACATTCTCCAGCTGAAGTCAGAGTTTGGCCAGGCGGCGGACCGAGCCATGGAAGAAGCAGAGGCGGAGAAATCGGAGGAGTTGGGCCCGCGGACCAGGAGGCTTTCGGTGAGACGGATGAGACAGGCAGACAAGAGCAACATGATGAAGGACTCGATCAAGGAGGAGGCAATGTTACGGAGGGAGTCAATGGTCCGACAGGTCAGGAAATATAATTATCTATGTGAAATTTCTCCCTAGGAAAACCCCTGAAATGAGGACACTCTAGTAAGGGCACATTTTTCAGTTTCTTGTGTGCAATTATAACAAGGAGACCTTCAATAATATGTGACACTCACTGGCCCGTGTTGGGTTCTGGATTGAGGGGTTCACACTTTCACTTCTCCTACCACACCTCTGAGTACTCATACTATAGGCTTATCTCACTTTCTTATACTACACATCTGCCACCCGACAGTATGTGAATAGCAGTGTGTATATACCTTGTACGTGGATTCACAAATAGCTACGGGCCCACTTTACCATTATAATATAGCAAATGAATAATGAGTACTGTTTGTTTGGAGGTTGGTTAGCCAGCCAACTCCCCCCTCCCACTTGGCCTCAAACTCTCCCCCTGTTGCTCCCTCTTCGTCCAGGACCACGATCGAGATCTGATGGCGAGACAGGAGAGCAGTGGTGACATGGTCCCAATGGGAGACGGGGACGGACTGGTAGAACTGACCTCCATCAGAAGACTGGACACTGTCGACAGTATCGACATCACCTCTGAATCCCGTGCCTCCGTCTCATCGCCAACCGCTGGGTCCGACGACGGCAACGCTGAAAAATCTCTCGCGGCTGACATCGTCCCCTCGTCTCCGACAGAGAACGCGGCAGTGGGAATGACGCGGAGGGAGGGGGAGAGGGGGAGGAGCCTCGAGGCAGTGAGGACAGGGAGGAGGAAAAGTCGCTAACGAAACGAGGAAGCCAACTGGCAATCCAGAAGATCCAAAGACCGGACTCTCTAGAAATAGACGACTCGTTTTCACCAAAGACGACAGAGTCCTCGAGTAGAAACCCGCGTAAGAGTGTCCTACGTAAGAAGGACCCCACCCCCGTCCATACAGGCCCCACCTACACCAGCACGTCACCTCTGGGTGACCCTACGACAGCACCGGGAAGAGACGCTCCTCCACAAGTGTAGGGAGAGAGTGCTGCTCAGTCATGTGACCTTCACCCACACACTAGTCAGAGGGTATTATGTGATATTATATAATAGCACCATATTATTTTTATTCGTTAAAAAGTAAAACGTATATGAGTTGAACATGTTCTGATTTTTGTGCTGTGTACCAATGTGAAATGTGTGAGTTTTACTTCTTCACCCAACGTCATTGTGAATCGAATAGTTTTAGGAAACCCTATATACTAAATTTGCATCCCACAATATTATACTTACAGCAGCCGAAGGATCTGGGCTAATAAATATTATACACCCCTCTAATTGAAACTCATTAAGAATAAGGTTGCTTGTAATAAACATAAAGCAAATAAAGTTCTGCTCTGATATAATATATGTTCAAAAAGTCAAGTGAAAAAAGTGCTATGGAAGTGACATGTATTGGAGTATCTTGTAGTACCATCTCCGGACAAGGAAGAGAACAGACCACACTGCCAGTACTCCGGCCAGCACTGCCGACACGAAACACGAAACCTGCAAAGTGGTAACGACAATATTTTGAGTGTTGTTGTAGCCACCATAATTTGCCCAATTGGCCAGGTAACCTTAGCATCCAGTGTCTCAGCAATTGATCAAAAATGATTTCTCTAATTGTTCATACTGTTAGATGAGAAACATATCCCTTTTATTGTAGTATAATTAGTGACTATCCCAATAAGACAATGGCAGTCCGATATTGTGTGTGCTAAGGAGAACATGAGTAAGACCATACATGTAAATAGCTCACAGCAGCAGCGGAAGTTTCCTTCCACAAAATCTCGTCCCTGCTCTCCAGCTTGGCAGCAAACACACACTCCACGATGCCAGACGTCACAAACCCCACCAACAGCAGCAAACTGACCGTGATATCCTGCATCAATCAGGAGATTGCAATGTGTCCAATGTGGAAGACTGACTACATGACTTCATTCAAATGGGAAGAGTTCCCTTTGTGTACATTGAGAGGATATCCTGGGCGTCATAATTTTCTCACTATCGCTAATGAGACTATTATACCCTAAGCCTTCCCCCCAGGATATAGAAACATGCCGTTTGAGGCTAACACATTATAAAACATTAGCGGGATTGATTTTAGCAGCCATAATATACCACAAAGCACGTGTTACTACTGGGGTGCAGCGCCTTACTACAATAAAGAATTTCCTCATCTGGAGATTGATGGCCCCAATATTGAGAAACCTCAGGACCACTATGAGCACCTCTACCACGGCGGCGGCACAGGAAAATACCACCACAAATACCCCGGCGGCCTTGGTCTTCCCTTCCAGACTCGTCTCGCTGGCGGCAGCCGTCCCTGCGAGACCCACCGTACACAGACTGCAGAACTGTGTAGGCCAAGACAACAAACAAGCCGTAGCTCGGTTTCGGGCCCTCTCAAACTCACGGCTATAGTGAGTCTCAGGCAAATCTCCACCACCCCTTGCCATATGCGTATTATGGAGAGCCCTGGGCTCGGGCCCAGGATGCTAGGAGTTAGAAGAACGCCAGGTGACTCCCCCATGGCAGCTTAGCTCAGCTCAGCGCCAGCTAGCTAGCTCAGCAAGCTCTTTGTGCGCACGCGTGTTAAATTTTGGAGGGCGTGGCTCCTCTAGCTCAAAGTGTGGTGGTATGGTGCATGCATGGGCTTCGTTGTTGAGCTTCTGCGCAGCGGTATAAAAGTCTGCTGTATAATTTTATAGCTACAAGCTGAGCAGTAAAAACTAGAAAAGGTACAGAGTAATGTCAACAGAGAATTTCGTTGAAGAGAAGATGGTGGACGCAGCTAAAGTTGCGCTGTGGGAGATCTACGGACCACACCCCGGTCTGGCTCTCCTCAAGTTCTGGCAGGGAATCGTGGAGCTCTGTATTGCCATCGTCGTCTTTGTGAGTTGACCTGAGCAGCTACTTAGATTGTATCAAAGAGCTACAATCCACAAGGACGAATGGAAGGCAGCACACATGTAGCTGAAACCCTCTTCCACTTTTGGTGTAGCGATCTCCTACCATACGTAGGACAGACAGAGTTTGTTTTTTTGGCCTTTTTCTTTGAGCCCTGGTAGCTCAGTGGGTACCTTGAGAGCAGTGTGTCATGAATCCTAGAGGTGGACATACAGCAGCTCTTTTTTGAAAAAGTGGTGTCATTAATAGCTATGCACTTGCCTTGTGTGTACTCCTTGTGATTCAACGCCGTTCTCCTCCCTCACAGGCACTGTCATTTGCTGTCTTGGTAGCTGCCTGCGTAGCCATCTCTGACGTGTCCATCGACACAACAGGAGCCACGGAGGACGTGGTTGACATGGTGGAGGATAGCAGATCGGCCACCGGTTTCCTCATCTTTGTCAGCCTATTTCTCCTTCTCTGGGAACTGGGTCTGGTCCTAGTGAGGTTCCTCAACTTTGGAGCCGTAAACCGCTTCTTTTTTATATTTGCTCTAGTGGTAAGTACATACAATAATACCACAAATTACACTACTACAGTGGTGGGTATGTATCACCATTTTTACGGATGTGAATCATGTGATACAACTAATTTTTCCGACGTACATGGTGTCTTCCCATCTCTTGACCTTCTCCATAGGTTTTGATGGAACTTTGTGTGGGCTGTTACAACACGTGCTATATTATATGCGGATACCTCAGTGCAAACCTTAGTCAGACCACACACACTGTGGCTGAGTGCATGTCTTGCTCGTGGTCTAAATTTGAGATAAAGCATGCCTTTCGTAGTATTAATGCATGATTTTGTGACGGAAATGGTCTGAGAAGAGGAGTCAATCTCTCTAAATCAACAGTGGAGCCAATGTAGCAATAATTCTGGGCGACTTTCTCTGTTCATGTTGTGGGGCATGCAAAACGAGGGTCAGAGCATGACACTGGCGGGTCCTTCTATTATCTCAGGTGGTGGGTGTGGCTGCAGTTCTGGCGGTGTTCTCGTTTTCTGGAGGAGTTGCAGCTGCCGTGGAGGGAGAGGACTGGCGGGAGCAGATTGACTCCTGGGAAGACCAGGGAGCCGCCCTCACCGGTAGAGCTAACAGAATCCCAAAGAACATGGCTGCCACTGGCGTAAGTGAGATTACATACCCTTTTACAATGTACAGACAGTTCAGTCTTTCCATCTGGCACTACATCTCTGTAATGGATGTTCCATACAAAGGTGGTGGCTGCCACTGGTGTAAGTAATAATACTTACCCTTTTACAATGTATAGTGTAATAGACACTTAAAGGTGTATCCGGCATTAATAGTACTACTGTATCTCAGCAAGGATATTCCACTGTGCACTATTCACTAACTGTATATTGCATGAGGCTTTGCTACGTGGGAGTGTGTTGGTTATGAAGCAGATCATGATCCTGTGGTTTCACTCAGAAGACCAATGTCTGTAAACAGACCAACTCACAGCTATATTATAGAGAAAACGCAACCACCATATTATATCCCCATATCCCCATCCGGTCAATCACACACACATGATATTTCTGTTTGCAATCATGTAATAAGGAATAAACCACAGATATTCATCACATTGTGTACTGGCTCTATATTATATCTGCATAACTACAATGTCCTCCAAAACCCTCATTGTGAATCCCCCCCCTCCCCCACAGCCAGCCTTTCATGGCTCTAAGTCAACAAACAAAATAAGCAAAATGTCTCCCCCCATATAGTGTATAATTATATCTGTCCATCTTTTTCAACGCACACTACATGCAGGCATGTGGAATCCTTGCAGGGATTTCCCTAGCTGTACAGGGAACATGGACCGTCCTCTTTCTCCTCCTCCACTGGAACAAGAACATTCAAACCACGTCTGCGTTCGCCGGCGTCACTAAAGGTGTCGAGACAGAAGTGAAGGAAGCCATCTAACTAGCACACCGACCGACCATATCCAAGAGCCTTTTTGATCAGTCTTTACATACAATCATCGCAACCACAAACAAGTCTATGTTAGGGGTTTGATCCAGTATTATCTTTGTGTTTCGTGTTCTGTTGCAACTTGTCTCCGATCTAAATTGTTCCAATAGTCGGCACAAATTGACAGTTGTCGACACTGCCATGCAGACAATAGAAGCGTCAACACACGTTAAACAATACTCGTGACTTAACTCTCCGATCTCACCGTATAAACTGCTTAACTTCAATAATGAAAAGCACTAAAGTGCAAACCCTCGGCACACTCTATAGAAATGTGGAACGCATACACAAGTACATACACCCATAGAAATAGAAATGTGGAGCCCATACACCACGTCTTGACCATGCATCAAAAAGAACAGCATGTTATGCACCATTTCCATGGATTTTTTTTTTTTAAATGCTCAGCCCTTTTTCTGTTTGAGGGTAAAAAGTATATACGGTTGAAAAATTGCCAACCTTTCATCTCTCTATTAATTTTCGTATTACCCGTGGATTGTTTAGTGCAAAAAAAAAAAAAAAAACCCAAGGTTGAAAAAATGTTTAAAAACGGCCAGCCCTTCATCTCTCCAGACAGACGTCTACGGATGCAGTGCAATGCCGAACTATACGCTGCCCTTTGAGAAACGTGGGTCAGTGGTAGATTTGTGGGTAAGGGGAGGAACCAGAGCTGTTCCCAGCCAATGCTCTGGACCACCTGACACTTTAGTGCGGGATCGGGATTCGAACCTGGCACCTATGGTGTCAGTCCCCACGACTCTAACCACCTAGCCACTCGGGCTGGCCTTGAGAGGTGATGAAAAAACGTTCCAGTTATACCAACAGCCAACACTCCTATATATTACATCATTGTAAAGAAAGGCGCAGGATCGAACCAGGATCTCACGATCAAGAGAGGGGGTGCTTATCCATCAGACCCCTGCCATTACTTGAATGGGATCAGTGTAAATTCAAGTGCAAACCCTCGGCGAAGTAGCTCGCAGAGAGTCTGACACGGGCTAGCTACAGTAGTAGATAGCACGCGAGAGTCGATACACGCCATTCGTTGTGACTTATTGTGCCTTCAAGATAGACAGACTAGACCCGGCCGGTCAAACTTGTGCTAAATATAAGCGCATGTGCATTAAAAATGGCATTAGCCATACAATGCTGGAAGCGCTCTAGCTCTGCAACGGAGCATTTTCAGAGAAAACCCCACATATTTTCTGACCTTCGTTGGGTAAATGGTATCGTTTCTGGGACGAGCAGACATTCGAGAGGTGAGATGTAGAGTAACAGACAGACTATATAGACAGACCCAACTACAGTACCCACGCTGCGCATGCGCGCCGAGGGTAAAACTACTCGTCACAATTACTGTTTACGATTTATAAGCACTGACCAAGGTGCAGCATATTGCAAGCTTTCCACTTTCGATTGAAAAACCAAATCATGTAGTACAGAAGGTGGTCCAAAAACACTCCTACACTCGTATGTACAATCAAAACACTACAATACTTCAACTGTGTGCACCTTACAAGTACAGCATACAATCAATCCGGGGTGTCTATATCGACATTTATAAAATAGCTATTAAGCCTACATAACTGTGTGTAATAACAGAGGACGACGGGATCATTCGGTGCCTCCCCCAAGTGCTCCAGGAGTGGCCGCGTACTTGACCTGCGTGTTCCGCCACTTGAGCAAGAAGGAGATGACCATGAACGCAATGAGACCAGCAAAAACCAGGAGCCCAGCAAAGCAGAAGAACTGTGGGTGTATATATGTGGGGGTGGGGTTATCACAAACGAAGTAAAACTTGCAACATAGACATAACTGTCACATAATCCAACTTACAGACACTCCACCCATGTCTTCGTTGAGTTCGGCTGAATCGCCAAGGATGTTATCTGGAAAGCCGAGGCTGTTGAATTCGCGTTCCCAGTCACCGAACCGGCCTCCGTAGACAGCAGTGGATATGGCGATACAGAAGAACAGGAATGCAAACACCGCACTGATGACAATATCCTGAGAGAGGAGGAGGAGGAGGAGGGGGAGGGAAAGCGTGTTGGGAGACATTATTTACCAGCGAACAGTGCATAAAGTGGAACCTCTGGTGACAAATAAAATATATACACTTGGGCATGTTGCTCCAGTGGTATATTGAGGACAATATTTGTTTGTTGTTTGTCCCTTGTTTGGAGGTTCCACTGTATTAGATTGGCATAAGAAAACACGACAAAAAAGTACATGTCGTATATATATAATTATATATATATATATAATAGCGGGAAAGTTTCATGGGAGAAAGCTCCCGTAATTTGGTGTACAAATTTCGCAGAGAAACAGCAGCCGCGGTCCCTGCCTACAAAAATTGCGGAGAAAACGTTTGTAGTTAGCTTTGAAAAACAGCGAACTCCACAAAAGCTTTCTCTTTCAAAAGCTTTCCTCTTAACAGATATATAGCAGTGCAAGAGGTAAACCCACCGCGATGATGAAGATGAGGTTGAACCTCTCCACGATCCCAAAGTTGAGAAACCTCTGAGCAATGATGGCACCCTCCAGGATCATGACCATGATGGCGAGAAAGATGAGGAACCCGCAGGCACTCCTGGCCAGCTTGCCAGTGTCCTCCCACTCCCAGTCCTGGTCGTTACCGCCGGCTTCATCGAGACGTTTCAAGTCATCGTCGTCCAAGTCGTCCAGTGCCACGGCGGCTGCTATGATGCAAATGAACGCAATGACCTGCAGGGGGGAGGGGGAGGTGGAGGGGGAGGGGGAGGGGTGAGAGGGATATTACAAGGGAGAGGAAGGGGAGGGAGATCTAACATGCTATGTACATGGGCACTGTAAGATTAGTGCAAAATTTCCAATTAACCTGCACCTATAATACTGGAGTGTGGACTTTTGCAGATGAGATTTGCGAACATCATCCACCTTCAACAAATCTTAGTTCTCACGGGGTAAGGGGAGTTGCAATGGTAAATGCACGAAACTTGACTTAAAAATCACTTGCCTCCAACATAGAAAGACGGATAATAATGTCATTCAGGTTACTTTAGTTTCTTGCACTGTTGATTATTGGTAATGTTTGTTTGCATTCTTAACATGCACATTACCAAACAAATGTGTATGCTTACTTTTACATAAACACCCACACTATCTGTTTGGTCTACACACACAAGTTGTACAATACTACTACAATACTACGGTATTGTGAAGCGTGTGGAGGTCCCAGGATGTGAATTACGTAATGGGCAATTGAGACCTTGCACATAGGGAATCTCCAAAATGCTTCATGCTCCACTCTGTCTCTAATGGCACCCCAACAGGTGCACGACTACATGTTCATGATGAGGGTATATTAATGCAAGTCACATGAGGCTGTATAGCACCATGCATGATCCAACACTGCCAGGTTGTAATCCCATACAGAGAGAGGCATCACCTGCTTGCTCTACAAATGTTGGCCATGTGATTAATTCACAAGAAAGTGGACACTATCGCCATCTTCATACACATGTGTGTGAAAGTGCTGGATGAGATACTACAGCTATTAAAAATTTGAACGGGGGGCCCAAACTAGTATGTTCTTGTCTTGTCTTGGTGGAAACAGCAACACACAATGTTTCCACTCTCCTCCCTAAACTTTTCGTGTGGACCCAAACACACAATCCTACTAGGTCAGTACGTTTTATGGGGCGCACAGTACTGTTGGAGTAAATTGACTGGAGTAAATTGACCGCTGCAGATAGCCTGTCCCATTGAAAACAGCAGTGCAGGTATATAATTATATACATAGTCCAAAGTGAAACACAGCTTTGAAACAACTGTACAGAAGCCTTGGCATGTGAATATACAGATGGCGACACATGGACGGGCATGGAACAAAAGTAAAATGATGCCAGGATTCGAAATTCACCGGCATAATTACTTTGGCAGCCATGGGTGTGGTTTTGTCCCGCCATGTAAAGCTGAGCCCTAGGCCGAGCGTTTTTGGAGCATCAGTATTTATTCCCGTGACCTCAACACAAAGGCGGCAACAAGTTTCCACGTACATCGCCCAGAGCTGAGGCGCCATCGCAATCAAACCACCAACACTGACTTACCACGCACACCCCTCGGAGCGCGATCTCCACGATTCCCTGCCAGAAGGTGACGATGGTGATGCTGGGGTGAGGCCCGAACATGCTCATGGCCGCCTTCCCGGCCACTCCTGCCACTACGTCCGTCATTCTTCTGTCAGTCGTCTCTCTAGATCTCTCACGCTAGCGCGCTCTCTAGCTATATAGCTCTATGTCTTTAATTCTGCACCACGCATGCGCATGTAAGTCTTCAAAATCGGAAATCGGACATTAATACAAATCCACAATAAAATTCCGGATCTCATGTGGCGTGGCTGACGGAGCCTGAAGGTTTGCACCAGCCCAGCACCAGGTGTAAGAACATCCACACCAGGAGAACTATGAAACCGACCAGGGCAATGTAGCAGAATGCCTGCAGGGTGTGTGGGGGGTGGGGTGATGCCGAAAGTGTTATAAGAGGTAAACAAAGTGAATACTAACGGCATACAAAAGCAATGCAAGTGAGATAAAGGTGAGAGTTCACGTACGGAGGCAGCTCTAAGTGCAGGTGGTATCTTCTCTAGGGTATCCTTCACGTCGTCTTCGGCCGCCTTGATCTCATCGTCCCACTGATTGGCATACACCGCCAGAGGTATCCCAGTCACAAACAGCAACAGAGCAAAGCCGGCACTGATGCATATGTCCTGCAAACACACACACCACGGAGAAAAGTAAAGAGTGATTCAAACACAAATTTTTCCCTGTTGGAGAGGTTTGAACATAAGACTCCTTTTTGCGTGCTTATCACATGAACCCTAAACACAATTATCAACTGTTTATTCCAGCGCATCTGCTTCAATATTCCTATATACTGATTTGAAATTTAGTATCTGCGGCTGGCCACTAGATTGGAGCATGAAGAATTTTAGAACTATCCAATTATGCATCGGTTTCCTAGTTCTCCCAATTCTCTTGAAACCTTGAACCCCCATAACATCAAAGCATGCCAAGCTAGACGCTATATACCTCAATCTTCGTATTGTGCAATCAAAATTTTCTGCACTGTCACAAAAAGGGCTAATTATGCAGATGAGGAAAGTTCTGGATTCCACTGTTTGAATAACGGATTCCAAGGACCCAAACGTGCATGAAAACAGGAGGCTACCCACGATTCCAGAAGCGTAAAAAGCTTACCACAACAAGTGACACTGTGAGGTGGTTTTGAATGAAACCAAAGTTCAGGAAACGCATGATGATGATGACGATCTCTGTGAGTAAGGCCACGAAACAGATGAATATACCCCATCCAGATGCCGCGTTGCTTCGACTCAGCAGTGTTTCATCTATGTCGTCGCTGCTCACGTCGTCCTGGGCTGCAGCGCATGATATGACACCCAGCAGTGCCAGAAACTGGAGTAAAATAGAGGAGGAATAAAAACCAAACACTTTCTGCAGTGTTGTTATGAGAAGCAAGATGGGATCTTGTCGATGGAGTCACCCTCTCCGAGACAATATAATACCTCCCGAATATGTCAAAGTAGATGGTCTAGTCTACTAGTCAGCTAAATTACGGATACTACAGTATATGTATGCCGCAGCGACCTCGACCTCCCTCTCTCACTCACGGCAGCAACGGCTCGAATGATTATTTCCGCAATACCCTTCCAATGTCGCACTACATCCAGGCTCGGGTGAGGCCCAGCGTGGATCACAGCACCAACTGACGGCATGTTTCGCTAGTATCTTCTCTCTTTTCCTGAAAGTGACCCTAGCCACACCCGACCGACACAAAATTGATTAGCCTAGCCCTTTGAACCCGAGGCCGTTTCTAATTAACCGTTAATTACAAAGAAATATTTACTACACGCGTGCTCGATTTTCGCGGTGTGCAGCGCAGCAGCAGCGGCAGTGGTCGACATGGCGTTGCAATTTACCCTATGAAACGGTAGCCTTCCTGTGGTACAGTGTGAGCGAGTTGGGAGATGCCGGTGAAGGTTCCCACGCGCGTGGTGGTGCATCCAATAGTGCTCCTGAGCGTGGTGGACCACTTCAACCGACTCAGGAAGATAGGAAATCAGAAGAGAGTGGTCGGGGTACTCCTGGGTAGCTGGAGGGCGAGCGGTGTTGTGGACGTTGCCACCAGCTATGCAGGTATAACCGTGGAACTGGTTAGAATGAATGTGTTCTTCTATATACAAACTCCTGTTGTCCCTGTAGTTCCATTTGACGAGGACGAGCGAGAGCCAAGTGTGTGGTTTCTTGACCACAACTACCTCGAGAACATGAACGCCATGTTCAGAAAAGTCAATGGTACGCAAGGGGAGCATTTTAGTTGGAAATTTTCAAGGGGGAAAGTTTAGTTATGAGAGCCTGGGGGAACCACTATAACCACCAGATTTATAAATTGTGAAATTGATTATTTGCAACCATTGTGAGCCTACCTCGTTTCAACTGCCGATTGTATTATCACACTTTTACCATGTCGTATATATTCCTAAGTGCGAACCACTAAAATTTCACACCAGCTTCTAGCATTTGGTTGCCAAAATAATTCATCCATTATATGAAGTGTGTTTTTTATTCCCTTACTCTCCCTGTAGCTCGTGAGCACATAGTGGGTTGGTACCACACCGGTCCGAAGCTACACCCAAACGACATTGCCATTCACGAACTGATTGCCAAGTTCTGCGCAAATCCGGTGAGCCCGACATTCCAATTGAAGCCCATCTTTCGCCTTTTCTAGGGACGTTGGTAAAAGTGTACAGCATGTTAACGTTAGGGTAATTTGCAATTTTCAGTGTTTAGATTGCGGACAGACCACTGCCACTTTTAGCCACTCTGTAAAATCAGCAAAATGTTACACTCTTCAGCAAGTATTTACACTTGCATTTCACTCTGTTGTCTGTGTGTGTGTGTGTGTGTGTGTGTGTGTCGGTGACAGGTTCTGGTGATAGTGGATGCCAAGCCCAGGGATCTTGGTCTACCAACTGACGCCTACTACTCAGTGGAAGAAGTGCACGACGTGAGTCAATCACTATAGCAATGCATGTGCCACGTGAGGTGTGAGGGGTTTGAAATGGGGAGGTGGAGTAAAGGGGCAAATTCCTGTATGTTACAAATTGCTTGTACCCTAGATTGATTCATGCCTCGAGAAGGCTTGTAGAAGCCCCCACAATATCCCCCCGCAAAAAACCTGTTCCTTAACAGTATACATCTCTGTGTAATTTTGATTGAGGTATCTCATGTGTACATTTGGACAAAGATTGTCTACTTCCTTCCAATGTTGCAAAATGCCGTGCAACTTTACGTCACGTCACGTTCTGGGCTCCAATGTTATCTCTCCGAGTAAAGATACACGTATAATCTCTGAGTAAAGATTTACAATCTCCTTCAACAAAAAGTGCTTATGGTGTGTGTGTGTGTGTGCAGGATGGTACACCGACCACCAAGACGTTTGAACACGTGGCCAGTGAGATAGGAGCAGAGGAGGCGGAAGAGGTCGGAGTGGAGCACCTCCTCAGGTTACACTCCTTAACTAGCAGCAACCATATTTTTCTGCAGAAGCTCAGCGCAGTGTATTCAGTTAGCCGAACATGTTGCCATACTAATATTGACGAGCTTTTAATTTCGACAGTGTAGCAAAAGTGAGGCTTACACATAACCGCCATTGCCTTTTGCACCGACAGCATGCATCTTTACTTGCAAGAATTGTGACTGTGTCCATTTGTGCGTATGTATTTCAAGTGAACTGCACCACCGTGTATGTACGATGTGCAGGGACATCCAGGACAAGACGGTTGGGACACTGAGCCAGAGAATCAGCAGCCAGCTTCACTCCCTCCAGGGTCTCTTCAAACACCTCGAGCACATCCGAGACTACCTCCAGAAGGTGGTGTCCGGAAAGCTGCCCATGAACCACACGATCCTCTACCAACTCCAAGACATCTTCAACCTCCTCCCGAATCTCCATCTGGAGGAGTTTGCCACCGCGTTTGCCGTGAAGACAAACGACCAGCTTCTGCTGGTGTACCTCGCCTCTCTCATTCGCTCCGTTCTCGCCCTCCACAACCTCATAGGGAACAAGGTGTCCAACACCAAGGCAGAGAGGAAGGATTCTAGCGGAGGAGATAAGACGGCGAAGAAGGAAGTCACGGGAGAGGGTAAGGACGGGGAGAAAAAGTCGGGGAAGAAAGCCGGAGGCGATAAACAGAGTGACGAGAAGACTAGTAGTAAAACGGGGGATTCTGCAGCGGACAAAAAAGACTCTCGCGGGAAGTCTGCAAACTAGGGAATCATTACGTGCACTCACCACATCCACAGATGTAATATTGGTAATCATAAATCATGTTAGTTGCTGTATATCATATTATTGTACATTATACACATGAAGTCACTGGGCATGTGGTTTCGCATGTTGTTTGTGTGAATCTTCAACACCACTGTGTTTAGTCCTTTTGCTCCTCTGGTATATATACTGACATTTTACTTTGTGAGACTGAGACGTCTTGATTTATTGCCGACTTTGGCTGGAGCTTTGCTTTTCCCTCCCTCTGGAGTGCCTGGCTTGCTCCCTGCTCTGTTGCTGGATTTCTTGCGTCCCTTGGTGTAGTCCCCCGAGTGTTTTCCGTCACCACTGTTGGTGTTCAGGGCGGCTGAGGATGATGGGATTTAGATACAACATACAGTGGAACTCCTTTTTAATGGGCACCCTGAGGTCACCCTTAATAAAGTCTACCCACGGAACTTTTCTTTCTTTTCAACTCCTGAATACCTTGGGTTGTTTTAGGCTAAAGGGGTCACCACTAATATGTACATGTATGTCTTATTCAGGCAAATTTGGGTTTACAAATTGTAGGAAGTGAATTTCACATGCAACCCAAACTCACAAGCATGCTACATGTGTGCGTGATATTATGCACGTTCTCATAATGGGGCATCATACAAGTGACACTGTTTGAAAATACACTGAGCATATATACCCATGAGATCTTCATCGTTCTTGTACTCTTCAAGAACAGGAACATACGTTACTGGACTGGTATGTCCATCATCAGAGGTGCCATCTTCTGTACCTGAGTCAGAAATGCATCGGTCGCCCAGCAGAATCCACAGCAATGCAGCTACCAATGCAACTTTGCACGAGGTTTTTAGTGGCAAACCGTGCTTTTTACACTATTGGAATCCCGTCCACAATATTAATTTGTGGATAAAACAGAGCCTGAAAAAGCAAAAATAGTTAAGGTTTTGTCTGTTCTCCCTCTGACGTTTCCCTCACCTGAGGCTATCGCTCTGACAACGAGACACAGCTCCCTCAACTCAAAGAAGGGAGTTCCACTGGCAGCTGAGAGGTGGGACGGGAGATGTTTTAGAGGTCCATCCTCACTGCACAGGTCAATCTCATCTGCCACGAGAAACCAACAAACGCGTAGAGCACTGTAGAGAACCTGTTCTCACGCTACAGCTGGCCTTACCTTGTTGAGGTAAGTGGTGTCTTTTCTTGATAGTGTCCAGTAGAAGAGCTACAGAGCAGTCTGCATTGAAGATACCCTCTGTGTAGAGATAGCAAGCTTTTACCACCACTAAAATGTCTTCACTTCTGGGGGAGCCTCTGCAGTGAGCATGAATTTCGTTACCTTCTTGATTTGGCAGTGCCACCCTAATGAACATTCTTTCTGCGTTGTCCGGGAACTGGAAGAAATTCCATACCTCATTCCTCGAGCCGTGTTAGGTTACGTTCCGCGCTGCATTGAATACTCGCAGCCTCTCGCGAGTCTCGAAGGTTATTAGGAGGTCGTGACTTTCTTTCTGATGGTCACGAATCTCGTTGAATCATACTGAATAACTGATTGCATCATTCACACACACCATCTTCGCTTCGTCGTTTGCTGGCCTTCTTATCTGCGGCACAGAAGAACTAGGAGAAGAGACGCGAGCAGTTTTGGTGGGCGTTAGTAGGAATCGCGGAGTCATGGCGTACGTGGCGCGCTCTGCACTTCTCTGGAGGAGCCAGCTCTCTCAGCTGGTCAAGGCAGCCAGAGCCGGCCGCCCAATGCCGTGCACTCCCTGGAGTGGACACCGGAGCTACAGCAAGAAAGTTCGCAAAGGTGAGCACAAAACTAGCAAGCCACTACACTACACCGTCTTCTGGCGCTCTATTCCCTTGCAGGGTTTGAAAACTTCCACCCGGAGCGCTCCAAGGACGCGACATCCAAGAGCAACCCAGGCCAAAAAGCAGGGGAAGGTATATACCTATACACTACTATAATATACCCTGCATTGCAGAACTAGTCATGTGCCTGTGTATGCAGCCAAGTCAAAGGCAGACCCAAAACCTCGTAGAGAAGAACCGACAGGGGACCAAAAGAGTGATCCGTACGTGTTCAAAATCGAGAGGAGGTTCGAGTTTGATTTCGATCCCCGGAACTGGGCGAACTGGGTCCCCCTCGCACTGGCCCTCGCTGCCGGCTACGTCCTGACTAACTCCGGCGGCCAGCTGCGGCAGATCAGCTGGCAGGAGTTCAGGATCAACTACCTGGAGAGAGGAGAGGTCGAGAGGTTAGAGGTCGTGAACCGAAGCCTCGTCCGGGCCTACCTCAGACGTGATTCAACTGGACAGGTAAGTAACTGTAATTGTCTTCCTTGTATCCACTCACACTTTCATCTCTCAATTGTTTTGTATTTCTTGCCTATTATTAATTCACTGAACTGTAGTCGGTAAAATCCACCATCTTATCCACTATCTTCGTATTCTGCAGAGCTGTATGTACACACCTAGTTAGCAAACCTCTCTCCAGTATTATCCACTCAGTAGGAAGAGTCCTCTGCCTAGTGTCTTGGGTTCACATACATGCCACACAGGGCAGCAAATGTGTTTTCCTGGGTTGCATCATTCTCTCAGCATCATACATTAGGTGTTATATTGTACCTTGTGAACCTGCAGTGAGAGCTCGTGTTACATGACCTTCTCACACTTGTCCCAGCACCCAATAATTACCATAGAGCACTCGATCCAGTACTCTAACTCGTACTTGAATACTGCTGGCTTTGCACACAAAAACTACGCTCCTGGAGATTTCATCCATTTGTGTGTGTACACCCCTCCGTTGCAGGGCCCTTCTATCCTGACATTCAACATTGGGAGTGTGGATTCCTTTGAGAGGAACTTGGAGCAGGCACAGTCGGACCTGGACATAGACCCCGCCGACAGACTGCCGGTCACCTATGTGGCCGAGGCAGAGTGGTTGAGAGAGGTCCTGAAGCTGGCCCCCACCCTCCTCATTCTGGGTACCATCATCTTCTTCAGTCGTCGGATGGCCGGGGGAGGCTCAGGGAGAGGGGTGAGTGGAGCTCTCTCTGTGTGGGTATACATGTACTGGGTGTACGTATATAAAATTATGAACATTTCGTGCTGGGAGAATTGAGGTTTGCGCAAAATAGTGGGCAAGAATAGTTTTTATGGTGCAATCCTTTCTTCAAGTTTGATACGAAATTGTGGATATTTTCCCTCAAAGCTATATTTTGGTAATGTTATAAGGGATCTTCAGTACCACATTTTTGCCTACACGTGTAATGGCCGAACCTCCTCGAACCACTTTTGGGGAAGAAGGTCTACAGGGGAAGAAGCAGTTTTGAGTGAGTTCGGGGTGGTTCGATCACGCCGAACCTCCTCGAACCACTTTGCTGCTTGGGGAAGCAGGTCTACTTCCTCTTGACTGCTGTGCAATGTGTGTGTTATTGATGTGCAGGGGATGTTTGGGATTGGCAAATCAACGGCAAAGTTAATCAACAAGGAGACAAATATTCAGAGCAAGTTCAGGTATATACATATCGTATGATGTGTGTTCACATGCATGCAGCATTCTACATGCATGTACTTTAGTGGAATATGTGGTTTGGTTGTGACTGTCATCTCCTATCCAGAGATGTGGCCGGGTGTGAGGAGGCCAAGATCGAAATCATGGAGTTTGTCAATTTTCTCAAGAATCCTCAGCAGTACACTGAGTTGGGAGCCAGAATACCCAAGGTGGAATAATAATAATATCATACCGTGTGCAATAGCATCACGAGTTGTTGTGGCGCAAAGTTTAAACTTTGTGGCTAGTATTTTTTTCTCACAGATTGACAAAA
Source organism: Geodia barretti (assembly GCA_030341885.1). Classification (NCBI taxonomy): domain Eukaryota; kingdom Metazoa; phylum Porifera; class Demospongiae; order Tetractinellida; family Geodiidae; genus Geodia; species Geodia barretti. The sequence continues at coordinate 67,832 of CASHTH010000934.1, read as the reverse complement.
TACTTTATGCTTTATTCTTTGAAGATTTGGCCATATGTGTCCGCCTATAATTATACTACGTATTAAATATCCACATAGCAGAGATCGCCAATAACTGTGCGGTCAGTAAGAGCCCCAACCATTCAAAAGCTAATAGCACTCTTTCGTATTAATTAGCTAATTGTACCGTTTTCACAGGGTGCCATTCTGTCTGGCCCTCCTGGTACGGGGAAAACCCTGCTCGCTAAGGCGACGGCCGGAGAGGCAGGGGTCCCGTTCCTGAACATCTCTGGATCAGAGTTTCTGGAGATGTTTGTCGGTGTGGGACCTGCCAGGGTTCGCGACCTCTTCAGCCAGGCCAGAAAGGTTTATCACACCATTTGTGCATTTTCTGCGATGTACTATCTATATACAGGCTTGACCTTCTTATCACGGGCTTAAATGTGTTGCATTGCTTTCAAGTAGGTCACTGAATTTTAACCTTAGACTGTCCAGTAGTGCTAGAAAGTTTTGAATTCGTGGAGAGGGGAGAGAGAGAGGGGAGAGAGACTCTCTCTCCACTCACTGCTTCCCAGTCGGTCGGTGTTTTCCAGCATCACTCGCCCTTTCTCCCCGACTCACTCTCTTGATGTTTTTTGCTACATTTAGGGTCTATCTACACTTTTGTTTGTGGAGTGGCAGTTTGTCTCATTGATTCTCTCCCCCCATCCCAGAATGCCCCCTGTATCATATTCATTGACGAGATCGATGCAGTCGGTCGCAGGAGAGGTCGTCAGGGAGGGTTCGGAGGTCACGACGAGAGAGAGAACACGCTGAACCAGTTGCTGGTGGAGATGGATGGGTTCACTGCCTCCACCAACGTGGTCGTCCTGGCGGGAACCAACCGGCCGGACGTCCTCGACCCAGCTCTCCTCAGACCGGGGAGGTTTGACCGACAGATCTTCCTCCCACCTCCAGACATCAAGGGAAGGTCTGTAGAACACTGATCAGTGCTGCCTGCTGTAGAACACTGATCAGTGCTGCTATATGTAGAACACTGATCAGTGCTGCTATATGTAGAACACTGATCAGTGCTGCTATATGGAACCTGATCAGTGCTGCTATATGTAGAACACTGATCACTGCTGCTATATGTAGAACACTGATCAGTGCTGCTGTAGACCTGATCAACTGCTAATAGAACACTGATCAGTGCTGCTATATGTAGAACACTGATCACTGCTGCTATATGTAGAACACTGATCAGTGCTGGCTATCTGTAGAACCTGAATCAGTGCTGCTATAATGTGAACCTGATCACTGCTGCTATATGTAGAACACTGATCACTGCTGCTATATGTAGAACACTGATCAGTGCTGCTATATGTAGAACACTGATCACTGCTGCTATATGTAGAACATGATCACTGCTGCTATATGTAGAACAACTGATCACTGTGCTATATGTAGAACACTGATCACTGCTGCTATATTGAACCTGATCGCTGCTAATTAGAACACTGATCACTGCTGCCTATATTGTAGAACACTGATCACTGCTGCTATATGTAGACCCTGATCAGTGCTGTATATGTAGACCGATCACTGCTGCTATATGTGAACCTGATCACAGCTGCTATATGTAACACTGATCAGTGCTGCTATTGTGAAACTGATAGTCTGCATAATGTAGAACACTGATCATCTGCTGCTATAGGTAAGAACACTGATCAGTGCTGCTATATGTTAGAACACTGCTCAGTGCTGGCGGCTGTAGAACACTGATCACGGCTGCTATATGTAGAACACTGATCAGTGCTGCATATGTGTAGAACACTGATCAGTGCTGCTAGCATGTCGAACACGATGCACTGCTGCTATAAGTAGAACACTGATCACTGCTGCTATATGTAGAACACTGATCAGTGCTGCTATATGCCTGCTGTAGAACACTGATCACTGCTGCCTGCTGTAGAACACTGATCAGTGCTGCTATATGTAGAACACTGATCACTGCTGCCTGCTGTAGAACACTGATCAGTGCTGCTATATGTAGAACACTGATCAGTGCTGCTATATGTAGAACACTGATCAGTGCTGCTATGTAGAACACTGACTCACTGCAGCTAGATGTAGAACACTGATCACTGCTGCTATATGTAGAACACTGATCAGTGCTGCGTAGATGCTGCTGTAGACACTGAACACTGGTGCCGCTGCTGTAGAAACACTGACACACGCTGCCTGCTGTAGAACACTGATCACTGCTGTCTACTAGTAGACACATGATCACTGCAGCCTGCTGTAGAACACAGCTGATCAGTGCTGCTAATAGTGCCTGCTGTCTATATAACCTCAAATAATGCGTGTCGAGTTAGTTTCATTTATCAAGAGATTTGCAATTGACACGTAAGATACCAATCCCATTTGACCACCATACGTACTAATTGGCACGCGGAACTGTTAGCACTTAGCACCGTATCTTATGGCTTCCTATTTTTATTTTGATTGGGTTTGTGTAGTGACAATACGTCTTTGTATTTGTTAGAGTATCTGAATATCGTCTCTCTTTTAGTGAGCGTCCATCTTCAAGGTTCACCTGAGCCCATAGCGGATTAGACAGAGGAGGAGCTGAGGCCCGTCAGATGGCGCCAGAACCCAGGTTCCGGGAGCTGATGTTGCCAACGTGCGTGCACGAGTCTGCGCTCATCGCGGCAGGTATCCACCTCGCCCTGACGTGTGACAACATGGACATTTGAGGGCCATCGAAGGTCGTGGCAGGTACGACTTGCTTACAGTATAATCCACGACAAAACCTTCACCATTTTCACCGTAAACAAGATCCTTCATGGACTGTGGTTGCTAAAACAAAAGTAAAAATGTTGCCCTTTCCGGAATTTTGTAGCAAAATTTCGTAGTTCAGCCTAAATGTATGTTGGGCTCAATTCAGCGAGGTTTGGCTGCTGAGTAGCATTTCATTGTCGGTTTTGCGACGTCGGTATTTGTGTACTGTTTCATGCACTGCTAGCTATAGTATGTAGAGTGAAGTGTTCTTGTTGTGCACAAACACACACACCTGCATGCAGGTCTGGAGAAGAAGTCCCTGGTTCTACAGCCAGAGGAGAAGAGAATCATTGCCTACCACGAGGCCGGCCACGCCATCGTTGGCTGGTTCCTCGAACATGCCGATCCCCTCATGAAGGTATGTACATTCACACACACCTCTCTTCTTTCTCGACTTTTGTTAGTAGTAACATAGCCTCAGGGGAATTTCAGACCTCCCTGCTTCCCGAAACAACTTGAGTGGCACGAACAGGGAACCTCTGAATAAGGGACACATTGAACGTGTCCTTTATTCAGAGGTGTCCCTTATTTTCGAGGTTGCCAATGTATTAGTGTGTGGTTGTAGAACCAAGTGTCCTTTGTAGACCCTTTTTCAGAGGTTTTAATCAAGCCTCTGGCACTTTTTATTCATCGCTCCTCAAACTAACCAACTGTAGCATTAACTAACAGTAGCATGAATGGATGTGAAGCTCACGTGTTGTGCACTGCTTACTCCTCTCTTGCCATACATATGTACATGTAGGTGTCAATTATCCCCAGAGGGAAGGGGCTTGGCTACGCCATGTACCTACCCCGAGAACAGTACATCCACACCATGGAAGAGGTGATACGCACATCACAAACACTACACTGCTTACACCCTATATTTTCCACTGATCCTGTAGTCTCTGTTGGTTGTTCAATGTAATAGTCCATCATTCACACTCATCCAACTAATGTCGAAACATTGGCAATGATTTTGTTTTTTAAAAAAACAAAAAAAACTGGTTGGATGAGTGAGAGTGTGAGTGAGAGTGTGAACTATCATTATTACGCTATACAGTAATTTTATGTTTGCTCGCTTGCTGTCTCCCTGCGTCACTCTGTGCTCAGTTGTTTGACAAGATGTGTATGACTCTGGGAGGACGGGCCTCCGAGCAGGTCTTCTTCTCCAAGATTACCACTGGGGCCCAGGACGACCTCCGCAAGGTCACCTCCAGTGCCTACTCACAGTATATTGTATATACCACTAACGAACCTACACTGGCTCACTTTCTGAATGTATGTATGTGTATAGCGGGTGTTTGTTGTTCCTAGTTGTACAAGATTTCCTAATTTTCTCCGAGCTTTGAACATGTGTATATACTGTGTAGACAGTTACTTGAAATAATACTGCTTCACTGTATTATTATGTTGAAGAACTACATCAGTACCAAAGTGCTCTGTATAGTTGGGAAAATATTTCTTCTTTACTGTCATCTTCTCGAGTACAATGAAGAGCATTATATTATAACCCTTACCTACATATGTATCGTGACTGTGTAGAGGTGGATTCAGTATCACCATGATACCCCTTAACTGTGTTCTGTTTTGTGTTTTGTTGTGTTGCGTGTGTTCACAGGTTGCAAAGTTTGGGATGAACCCCCTGGTTGGCCAGGTGTCCTTTGACCTTCCTCAAGAGGGGGACACTGTGTTTGAGAAGCCATACAGTGAGGCTACGGCACAGCTGATCGACGAGCAGGTCAGAGAGCTCATCAACAGAGCCTACCAGACCACTCTGCAACTGATCGAGAAACACAGAGACGACGTGCTCAAGGTGTGCCCCTACAATTATACATACATACATACAGTGTTGGTGGGTTATGTCTAGAAACAGTGTTGGTCCCTGCAATCTACATCCATATGTAGAGAAGAGTGTTAGTGGCTTCAGTCGCACCAAAGGCAGTTCTTTTTCACTGGAGAAGGGCACTTGCACTTGTTTTCAAGGGGGAAAATGGTGCAATGATCACGCCATACTTACAGCTAGTGGACGCCATGCTTACAGCTAGTAGGGAAGGGCGTGAAAACAAGGTCAACGTGGTGTTGTTGACTTGTTTGCTCTGCCTTGTCTTTCTACCTCGTTGTTGACACATATTGGAGGGTGTGCGCTGTAAAAGACTGTGCGGCTATTGTCACAGGTGGCGGAGCGTCTGTTGGAACAGGAGGTGCTGCAGAGGGAAGACATGATAGAGCTGTTGGGAGAGCGGCCGTTCCCCGAGAAGTCGACGTACGAGGAGTTTGTGCGAGGCACGGGGAGTCTGGACGAAGACACGGAGCTACCGGAGGGCCTCAAGGGAATGGAGGAGGGACAGGGTGACATTGGAGGGAGTAACACTGGCTCAATTAGCAAGACAAAAGACACACTTCCAACCTAGTCAACCTCAGGAATCACATCTAGCTCATTTATTGCACAGTTGCATCATTACTGTTTTGTACCCCATAAAAGATACCGTAAAGAATTTTCCCTTAATGATCATACAGATGCAGTGATATTGGCCCATAATTTATGATGATTTGTTCAGATGGTCTTCTGTTTCTTATGTTTGTGAGCTTTGGTCTCTGGTGTCGCTGTTGCTGGCGTCGCTGTTGCTGGCATGTCCGACACTGTGAGAGGAGCAGTCGTAGGGAAAGTCCAGTGTCTGGGTGCCAAAGTCCAGACACTCCGGTGGTAGGAGACTGCGACAGAACAGAGCGTCGTCCATCTCCAAATCAGACATCCCGATTGTCTGTGTCCCGAAATCGACAGTGTCCAATTCACCGATGTCGTACGGTGCCGAGGCGAGGCAAGTCTGTGTGCCAAACTCCACGAGATCGAGAGAGGGTTCCACGTAACTGTTGTAGCATGTGGAAGAGCCACCAAGTGAGACAATGGGCGAGCCATTGACTGTGTTAAAAGACACAGTACAACTGGCTCTGTCAGTGCTTGTCTGGGTCCCAAAGTCAGATAACTGGGCAGAGAGCGTCTGGGTCGAAACCACGAGAGAGGTGTTGGCTCGAGGGGCCGGGGGAGGAGACAAGTTAGTCTGTGTGCCCAGGCTGAGGAGCTCTGAGGGTGAGCGGAGGAGCTGGTTGTGATTAAAAGAGGAGGAGGAGGAGGGAGAGAGGGGAGAGAGGGTAGTCTGACTACTGGAAGACTGGAGCTCCACTTCTGGTGCTAGTTTGGCCGGCGTGCCAACAGTGGGCATCTCTTCATTGGTCTGAGTGGCACTTGAGACCACCCTGCCTTTATCTGGAAGAGGTACAACCAGTTTTATACTGGTTGGGACAGGTACAAATACAACATTCAGAGGGTTTGAAGGCCTCCGCACTGTCTGTTTCTTTCCACTCGGGAGGGTGTGCCCCTTTCGTTTGGCATGCTGATAGAGGGCGTTTCGGCTTCTGAAATCCAGCCCGCATGAAGAGCAGACAATCTTCTGTTGACACTCCTGCTCGTGTCTGCTGCATGCGTCTCTGAGAGCAAACCTCTTGCCGCACTTATCACACGAGTAGTTTTTCTCTCCGTGCATCGTCTGGTAGTGCTGCGTTCAGAAAAAATTATGGCTGGCTGGATAGTTTCACACTGTGTCTATTACCTGTTTGAGCTGCCCCCGCCTCTGAAACGGTTGTCCCCCTTCTTTGCTCCTGTTGCAGCTTCTCACGGGACAGTAGAAGGCAGCACAGCCCTCCCTAACGAGGCTGCCTGGCGCTCTTGCCAGCGGTTTGCCCTGATGGCGGCGAGTCACGTGCATGCGGAGGCAGGCAGAGCTGGGCAGCTCCTTCCCACATCTGTCTATGGGACACTGAACAGGTCCGCTAAACTCCAGGTCTTCTGGAGACGGATGAATCTCCCTGTCCTCTCCTGCCATGACGCCAGAAAGCCACGCACGACAAAGCCCCGCCCCCCATGCACAAGACAATATTTAGCATTACGTAATCTATCGCTAGGGGGGAGTGGCTAGCTCTGGAAAAGATGGAGAACGAAGCTGCCCGTAGAGAAGAGGACGTAGAAAGGATCAGACTGCTCCTAACAGAGGAGAGGAAACTGTGGAGTCGTCCAAGTACCGAATTGGTGAGCGACCGCGTGGAAGAAATGTGCTACGGATGGAAGCCAGTTCGCCCGTCGGCGACGTACAACCTTCGAAAGCCCGCCACGAATAAAAGAAGAAAGGCTGCAGCAGCAACGCTCAACGCCGCCAGCAGCACGCTCTCAGTGAACTCCAAATACGACAAGAGTCTCGAAAAGCGCTCCTACATGAGCGGGGAGTTGGATGAAAACTATTCCTACGTGTACAGAGGCGGTCTCAGCAGCAGAACCACCGATGAAGCAGGAGCAGTATATAGAGAGTCACAAAGGAGCATCCTGGACTTCCATTTTTCTTCCCCACCTCGGAGACACGTTCAGACAGTGACGCTAGAGCCCTCTGCAGCACACGAGGCCTCGGTACACGCGCTGGCCCACTGCAGAGACGAGCTCTCGAGAATTCTGGCTCTCCAGCTGAAACCAGAGCTACTCGTTGAGCAGCTCATCATAGAGAATCGACTCAGGACCATGAGCCTGGCCGCCTTCCCCGTCTTGGAAGCCGGTGGAAGTTCGCCGTCGCCCAAGCGGAGCGGACGTGCGTACAGTCATAGCACGCCGAGTCTAGGGACTCTTCCAAACACGCACGTTGACTACAGGAGACAAAAGCACAAGAGAGCCTCTAGACATAGAACGGCAGCAGCTAGAAGAAAAGCTAAGGAGCCATATCTGCAGTGGTGCGACAGTCTGTCCTCACACAGGAACCACACAGACGGAGTCCCAACTCACTGGCCACTTCCGGAAGTTTCTCATTACCCGAGCGCTCTGCATCGTCGCCGCAGTCAACCCTCACACAATACCAAACCAACTAGCCATCCAACTGCAACCTTTACAAACGACGCCACCAACAAACCTTCCACGCGCTACCGTCTGCCTATAGTCTCTCCAACTCTTGCAGCTCCTGAGGTTTCGAACAGCCAGCCAAAGACCAGCACACCCCGACACACACTTCTCTATAAACCAGAAGGTTCCAGCAAGCACCACAAATCCAGCTCTCTCGCTAAAAGCTCTTCTTTCTACTATCCCAGCGTCAGTTACTCTAACTCAAAACACATGAAGCACAACTTGGAATAGTGTGTGTTTCTTACAGAGATGAATCACATTTTAAACAGGAGGGTCTGTTTGGGTTAATTGACAAACAAAGCTAGTCGTCTGAATGATTAAATAATATGTGACGGGCACATACCGTAATGTTTCATGTGCTAAATAGCAGTTGCTTGCCAAAAATGTATTGCATCCGCCAACTCATGATTTAATGGGAGAGGCTGGAATAATTTACAAATCAACAGTGACTGAAAAACTGATGAAGGTTTACAAATTTGCATCACGAGTGGGTCCAAGATTACTAAACAAACGAGTGCTATAAATTGAAGAAGATTTAACAAACTGTGTCATGTGATCCTAATGAAGTCACAGACCAGTACTGACCCTGTCTGAACAGTAGCACCAAATAGTGGTTGTCTCCCCACATGAACGAGCCGTGCTCGCAGGTCCCCCACGACAGGGGGGAGTCCTCAAACCCCCAGACACTCACAGCTATCCACGGAACTGTGTCTGCTTCTCTGCCACTCTCTAAAACACCTCTAAATGTGCATAAAGTAGGAAATGTACAGAGCAAAGAAGTTCCTTTTACGTACAAGCAGCCCCAAAAACAGTTGTACATGCATAAATAATGTGTACACAGTTTCCAGGGTGACATGATAAATTACGTTCCACTATCGTATATACTCCTGCATGTGTGTAAGTAAACGCAGCTAGATAGCTAACCTGGCTCTGCATAGGAGGTCCCAGACCCAATCAGAGTGCACCATTCCAGTCCACCGCACCCTCGTTCCATACCGACAGGTCGTATGAGGTTCCGGTGTCCGGTACGTGGACACGTAATCACTCTCAGGGGCATCCCCACGGACTTCAACTCCGCACGCCACCGCTCCCAGCCACGTCTGGATGTCAGTGACACTACAACACGTTGAACACTGTCCCCGAGGGATGCTACAGTCTACAACGGGCAGTTTAAAGTCGTGAATGAGTTGTCTGTCGACGACGCAGTCGTGACGAGTCCCTAACAGTTTCTTGTCAACTCTGCATTCTATAAAAAAGCATACTACCAGTCAGAAACTTTTATAGACTAAAATTAAATGCAGAGAAGTTGGAGAGATTGAAAAAATAAAAAGATGCCGAGACCCGGGATTGAACCGGGGACCTTCAGATCTTCAGTCTGACGCTCTCCCAACTGAGCTACCGCGGCACATACTCAAGAGCACTACAATAATGTTACCAGCTGGCGAGTGACACAGTGAAAATCGGACACTCTCCCCCAATCGCTCTCCGAGGGACCACCTCACACGTTCGTAGTTTGGTTTCCCTGGTCGGAAATGATCGGCCATCAAATCCACCTCCACAACTAAGAAGAAACAATAATACAGTGTTGCAGGGAATCACAAATTTCCAGAAAGTGGGGGCAGAGCCTAATCAACAAAATTCCAGAATTGCAAAAGGTTACTCACGTGGTGCATTTTTCTAGACGAATGCCACAAAACTCACTGAACCGATGCCCCTTTTGGTACCGAGATGGTCTGCCAACGAGACCCAACTGTTCGTATGTGTCCTTGTCGACCGAGAGCACGAGTTTTCCTGCAGAGATGTGGCAATCCGGGGAAGACCAAAATGTAAAACCTCTCCAAAAAATGGAAGAGACCTTGGAGGTCATAAAAAGATTTTTTTTATTTAGAGGCGTTCCTTGTTCGGAGGTAATGTGTTTACACTACAGTAAAAGTTTGGAGCAGATGTAAGTGTCGTTTGTGTGCCTTTTATTCGTAGGGTTATTTTCAGAGGTTTCACTGTATGTTAACAAACGGACCTGGGGGTAACAAGGCGTACACGCAGTCAGTGTCCACTCTGGTGTCAAGGGTGAGTCCACACAGTGAAGAGAGAGACGGCCGCAGATGGGGCTCTGTCAACTGAGAGAGAGTCAACTCAGAGACGGAGTAGGATGGAGGCTCCAGGGACTGAAGGTCGGACGGAAGACGAGCCAGCCCTGGTACAAACACCTCAACCTGCCATTATGGCAAATCTAAACATCACTATTCCATGGACAGGCAGCTAGTTTACTATAATTATAGTCTTGCTGGCCATGCAGGAAGGGTCTACAGCCCCCCTCCCCCCCTTTCTTTTATCGGAGGCCAGCGAGACTGACATAGCGTACCGCGTGATTGAGGGGATGTCCCCGCACTCTCTTCTGCAGTCTTTCCCACTGCTTCCCGACTGTGCCTCCACGGTCCAGCCACAGCTGGGTCTTTGCCGGCTCCAACTTGAACATACCCGTGCACACGTTTTGCTCTAAATAGTGCGCACCATATAGCCCGCCTACTAAATCCCGCGCATGCGCACCAGTAGACCCCAGAGATGACATACAAACCGGAGACACAGAAATAATAATACACATTCTTGGCGTGCAAGTGGGGAGAATAGCATACAACAACTGCACACACACACACTTTGTTATAATCCACAGTGAAACATTATGATGACACTCTATGTAGCCTACGGCACACCAATAATTGCACATTTTGTATATTATATGTAACATGACAGTTCTTGTGAAATAGTATTGGTCTCTAGAGCTTGTCTTATCTCCCAACGAGCGGGTCGGATCTATCGTTTGTCTGCACGCTGCGAAGTTTCCTTTCCCGGAGTGCCCTGGCAAACATGTTGTCTTCTTCTGGGTCCAGCTCGAGATCAGCCGAGGAGGAGGGGGGCTGGTGGAAAGGGGGAGGGGCAGGCCAACCGTCCAGAGACTGTGAGAAGGCTGGAGACTGCATGAATGAGTGTACGGGAGATCCTCCATGACCGTTGGCTGTGGAGAGAGGGAGAGGAATTAAACACAGCAATGTTGTGCATAACATTTTGCAGGCAAAATCCAGTGTCCTCGTATTAGCTACAGCAAATTCTATTTCCGACTATTGTTTGTCAATATGACACCCGGTAAGCATTGATTTTACGAAAAACTCACAAGCTCTGGATGGTTTGAGAGCGACAGCTGGAGGTCTGTGAGGTTTCGAGGAAACGGGAGGTGGCCCCGTCATCATCATCATCTTCCCGCTCACGCTATTGGACGCCCGAACTGGCTCCGATGGCATACTGTAGACATTGTCTGGCTGAGCCGAGAGAGCTGTGCGAGCCTGGATTGACTGCGACCGCCCGCGCAGTCTGCTCACCAGCTGCTCCTGGAGCGAAGACGGTGGCTCCACCGACTCCTCAATGTGTGTGAAGAGCTGCGAACTGGGGAAGGAGTCTGTGGAGCGAGGGAGCGTTGCAGACACGAGGCTTCCCCGGGAGACGGGCACCGAGTTCATCGGCAGGTAGGGGTCCTCGCCTGGTGGTACCGGCGGGAGAGACCGGTTCTGTATGTAGTCCCCGTTGGCATTGTACGGCACCCCACCCCCCTGGGGTGGAGGCATGTAGTGGTTCATTTGCATGTTGGGGACCGGCACGGGTTTTTTTGGTGCAGTAGACATGCCCAGACCGGTGTCGAGGGAGGCGCCGCGGTAGTTGGCAAAGTTGCGGGGTAATGTCTGGGCACGCGAGATTGCGTGCTGCTGGGGGATGGCGTGTGAGGGGAAGGGGTGGGAGGAGGGAGGGGGAGCAGTGGAAGGCGGAGGAGGGCGTGGACTGGGCAGATGAGCCATCATCGACGACGGAACAGAAGTGGGTGGGGCAGGAGGAGGGTGTGGCACATTCATAAGCGGAGGTGGAGGAGGAGGGAAACCGACAGAGTCTCTCCCAGATAACCCGGGAAGAGGCGGAGCTCCGGGTGGAGGTGGCGGGGCAGGGTTGGGCGGAGTTGGTGGCTGGGGTTGTTGGATGGGAATAGTACCCACGGGGGACCCGCTGTGTGTCGAAGACCCTGTCATTATTGGTCCGCTGATGACAGGTCCGCCAGAGTCTCCGGAGCTACCGGATGAGACAGAGATCATGGACGGTGCAGTGGACATCTTCTTGTGGAGGGTGGCTGGGGAAGCCGGGATCGTCCACGTCTGAAATATAAAAAACATGATACTGTAGCATGAGAAAGTATTGTACATAAAAGGACATCCACGTCTGAGAGATATGCATGATAGGGAAACTCGTAATCCTATAGATAATAATTATTATGTTTGCACACGCATTTACAAGCAAAAAGTGGCACATCACACCAGTTTCAGTATTTTGTGTCTCAATGGCTCACATTTTGCAACCCCAGAAATGAACAGTGTAAATGACACGTCACGTAAGATAAATATTATAATGGCCGCACCAGCTGCCTATATATGTAGTACGGGCTCTGATCATGCATTTTATATGCAGGGAAACAGCAAATATTTCCAGGCAATGGGTGCCACATACTAAGGTGTTCTGACCTCCAGTATTTCTCTTGTGGTCTCGGGTAGGATGGCAGGATGGGAGACCTCTGTGGACAGGTCCTTCAAGATGGCCTGCAGTCTCTCCAGATCAACCAGCATGCCTGTCCCAACGTCCTGAGGTGGAGGAGAGGGAGGAGAGAGAGAGGAGAGGGGGAGGAGAGGGAGGAATGAAGGGAGAGAATAGTGAGATGGGGGTAATGAAAGTGGTGGGGGAGGAAGAGGGTAAGAAAAGGGGTGAGGGGGAACACAGTAAATGTTCTTCTAATGTACGATGTGACATGTATGCAATTACTGCAATTACATACAGTGTGAATATACACAAGAGCCTTTTAGGGTGGTTGCTGGGTAACAGGTGTGGTTGGTAAAAATTTGGAGACCCTACCTTCCAGCACTTGGACCAATCTGTTACCACTCACTACCTGACGGAAGCCAAGAATTTCTTAGAAACCAGTGTATATATACACTACAAAGTCAGGAAAGCTATCAGAGGATATATGGAGTACCTTTGCAGCTACACACTTACACAAAACACTTCCCAAATGCATTTGGCATTTGAGTACAGTACACGGCACACTAAAATATACATGTTTGCCGGTTTTTAAATCTGTGAATTTGTGGGTATCGCGGGAAGCCTCACCAGAACGCGGGTGAAGGCGTTGACGAAGCCACAGAACCAGGACCTCTCCTCGAGGAGGACTCTATTGAGGTTCCTCTTCTCCCTGTCCTCTGTCTCCTTCAGGTGTCTGTCAGTTTCCTGTCACACCGGGAGGAGGAAAGGGGGGGGGGAGGAAAGGGGGGGGAGGAGGAGGAAAGGGGGGAGAGGAAAGGTGAGGTGAGAAGGGAAGAGGGGTCAATACACTTCCTTGCGTGTGGTCCCTTGTAGGGAGTGAGTTAGTGCAGTGCTGCCAACAGTAACCAACAGCCTTTTACAGAGGTATGTTGTGTGTAAGTGTAAATGTGTGTGTGTGTGTGTGCACACATGTTTCGTGAGTTGGTGCATATCCACCACTACGTCCTCCACTGTTCATACACTGGCTTCAACTGCTTGCAAACACACAGACATAGGACATGCACATTTCCCAGTAATACGCTCTACTATAACTGCATGTACAGTGGGAAGTTTTCAAGGAAGAAATTTCAAGAAATTTTTTAGTCATAGATTTGTCTCGCTACAAATAAATGGTCTTTTGCAGGTGGTTGCAAAACGGTAACAACGTTAGTCCCTCAGAAGTGTTATTCCACCACACACTACGCTCCAGCCACTCCTAGCTACGTACTCACGTGGTGATAATGCTCCAGTTGCTGGTGAAGTGTAGTCGTCTTCTCCGATCCCTTGTCTGTTAACAACAAAAACAAAATATGTTAGAGCCACGTGATTATTTGAGGCTATAAGATTTACATTCACTGGTTTCCCTAACTCATTCAAAACGCCGAAGAATATTGCAAATAAAACTGCACTGCGGTAATTTTGCTGCACTGCTATTTAAGTAATGACATCGTGGTAAGAGATGTTGTACTTGCCTTTTTTCATTTTTGTTTCAAGGCTTTTCCCGGTCTTCATAGCATTCTTTGCCGCATCTTTTATGTCCTTTATTGATTTCTGTAGTTCTGTGGGTTTAGAGAGAGAGGGGGAGAAGAGAGAGACGGAACAGGGGAAGAGAGGGAGAGAATGGAGTGGCAAGGAGGGAAAGAAAAGAAAAGAAGAGAGAGGGATGGAGGAGGAGAGAGGGAGAGAGAGAGACGGAACAGGGGAAGGGAGGGAGAGAATGGAGTGGCAAGGAGGGAAAGAAAATAAAAGAAGAGAGAGGGATGGAGGAGGAGAGAGGGAAAGGGAGAGTGGGTGTAGGAGTGATTCAACCCAATGATGTGCCCCATTCACCAGAATGCCAGATTTACGTGGGACTGACGAAAGTGGGCTATTTGTTAGGCACAAGTGCCAAGCCAAGGTTTATTGACCAGGCTGGCCAGCCCTTGTCTTTCTTACTGCACTATACACTACTTGTACCATATACACCACCACTCCATAATGATAATTACAGCACTACGACGTAATGCATAAACTAACCGCTGCACATGGCAACAGGATTGAGGGAGATATATTAGCCTGGGACGTGTCGCAATTAAGGAAAGTGGCTCTAGCATCGAACCCACACGGAGGCGCGACCTCTTTGCCAGGCGTTATCCGGTTGACTGTCTCGCCATATGTTGCTCCATGCACACTTTGGCACGGGCTTGCCAGGTGACGGTAGCAACACTACAGTTTGTCATTGACATCAGGAGCAGTAACAATTTTATGTCGGCTCAAGTGCTAGGTCAACTATTTGTTGTGTGGCCTTCCCAGACATACAGATCAGTGCTATATACTTTGCTGCACGAGGCAAGTTTAGTGCAACCTAAATGTATGGGTATGATGGGGCAATAAGTTACGTGCCACTACTATTTTCGACAGTTGTGTCTCTTCCAACAATTTAGAGTACCGTGGAACCAATTAGCACTGACGAGACCTCTCAAATTATGCAACGGTATGCATGGCATCAGAAGGAGTGATTTCACTTCACATGAAACGGGACAAGCTTGTTGTGCCTTCAGTTTAAAATGAGTAACATAAGAGAATTTTTTGCACGGATGGCCATGAAGACTGAGGCAATCCATAAAAAGTATCGATGCTGGTGCCTTCAGGCATATACAACTGTGCATAACTGCATGTGAGCAATTTGAACTAGCACCCCATTGAAGCACAAGTTTGTGCACATTACTACTCATCGGAAGAAGGAACTAAAGAGCTAAGCGGTATTTTCGCGGTCAGTTTGTCCCCCACACACACCCACAGGCTCAACGCAATAGCTGGCGAGTGGGCTACCCTCAGGTTCAAACACTCACGTGGGGCAGTGTGCCTGGCCTGCCAATACTGACCATAAACAGAGCACACGCACACACACACACACACACACACACACACACACACACACGCTCAGCAAGTGCGACACCCTTTTCTAGCAATTTGTATGTGTGCAGACACTTGCATTAGCGAGAAAAGGTCTTTCAAACAAAAAGCCTTTAATCTCACGGATTTCAGAGTGCACGGCTATTGGTTTTAACAAGCCAGTTCAAAAGTGGCCATGGCCTCCATGGCACCCCTGTTAGCAAACCAGCATGCATAAAATCCCATTCTCTCTGTCGAGTATACATCTCTAGTGGATGTGTATGTAGGGGAATAGACAGATATGTAGGTGTCCCTTATTCAGAGGGTCCAGTTTTGGTTTCACTGTACCTTTGTCGTGTTCTCTCTCCAGAGCTCCTGTGGTCTTCTTCCATTCTTCTACTTTGACTTGCAGCGGTCCCAGTAGCTTTGTCATTAGAGCTCTGTTGTGGTGGACAGAGAGAGAGGGGGAGGGGAGAGAGGGGGGAGGGAGAAGAGGAGAAGAAAGGGAGAGAAAAATAGGGGAAGAGAAAGCAGGAAGGGAGAGAGAGAGGAATAGGAGGAGGAGGGAAGGATGCAATAGGAAGAGAGGCTGATAATTAAAACTCTTTGGCTCCTACAATATTGGCCTATTGTGGTTGTAAACAAATTCATGACACCATCAGCGCCAGCCAGTAACAAACATTAAAGGTAGTAGGAACAATGCTTCAACAAAGGCATTCCAAAGAAAGGAGACAGCATTGTATTGCTCCAGCAGTTCCAGCCAAGCCTCCATTGTTAGGAGACAAGCTGTCTAATCTGAGATCTCAGCAAAAGAAACACCTCACATAGCAAAGGACAAAGACCCTACTCAGGAACATTTTCAAGAAAGTGGAAAGTGCCTTGGTGATTTCCTAGTGTATATTGTACCAGATTGCTTTCTCTCTCCCCTACAATGTCAAAAATTTTCAGCTGTTAAACTTAGTGTGCATTGACCTTTCAAAGGTCTCAATCTCTGAAGTATCCCACCATTATGGTGTGTACTAACTTCACTCACACATGTAGACACCACCAGTACTTATACAAGTTTTATTCCTCCAACCAGCGTCTATACTCTATCTCATACCAAAAACAATGCCCACAATTTTCTACAGGGGCCCCGACACTGTGTACCCAGGATTGTAATACCTGCACAGCACACACAGTGTATACCTACACTATGTACTTCCCAGGGAGGTAAAACCAACCACAGGTTAAACATGCACACCTTGCATGTGTTTTTTCAGGGATGGCCTTGGGCATCAAACTCAACAAGCAAGGCTTTGAGATAGCCGTGTCAGCAGCCAGCCTCCAAGAGCTAACTATACAGAACAAGTGGGTCTGACAATAAAGGAAGTAAAGAGGGACTGCACTATCACATGACACATGTATCCAGCAGCATGCTCATACATTGGTGAGATGTGTAGCTTATGGTGGCGGCAGTTTGTTTATATAATATATAGCCCCAAGCTTCCTTCACACTGCCCTAACACTAGCAGCCAGATAATACTTACAGTAGAACGGTAGACTATTAACAGACATTGAATGGCCCTACAGCAAGACTTGTCTACTATCTGCGCATGTATATACATAGGCTGTCTGGACACTTTGCCGGTACTGTTTCCTAGACAACTAAGAGAGGGCAGACAGGAATGTGGGAGTGTCTATTAGTCACCCAATTAACATTACATGACCAGACTCAGCTCTACCAGTTACACGTGTATGTGCCACACTTCCTTTTACCAGAAAATGACACTCTTTCAAGAAATATATACACCAGACTTCCTCCACGATTACAATGTACACTCCATAGAACAATGACATCACCAATAATGACATCATCAAGTTCACTGGAAGCTCTGGAAGTGACACGAGGAATTTGGATCGCTTTTTGTAATGGAAGTTACCACATAATCCGAAATACACTAAAGCTACCACGACAAATGGAACTCTAAATAGGCCGCATAATTAATATGGAAGCTACCACATACACTACATAATAATGGGAAACTGTCACATAATGCGAAATACTACATTAGACATATCATGCTATGGCTCTTATTAGGAGACACTAATGTATATACTAGAGTCAAGTGTCCTTTTTAGAACAGTTTACTTTTCTTGACAGTCCTTTTTTCAGAGCTTTTACCGTTACAGTACATACATAAGATCAATACTTTCACGTCACAAGGAGACACAAACACACACAAGTCTGAATGAATGAAGGCACATGGATGGATGCATCAGGGCCCACAACTTTCATCAAATCCCCAGACCCATCACTTTTCATCAAATCCCATCACACCACAGACGGCAGACTAGGACTCGGGCCAAATTCCACTTTCAAAGACCAGCCAAAAAGTCCACGGAACGATGAGTATGCTAATCACACTTCATTTTGAATATGCACGTTGTGTACTGCCTGCTCAGAACTTTACATCATTACAAACTGCGTGTGGACTACACATCATGATAGTCGCGTTACATAAGTAATTGGAGGGAATCCGGAACGAGGCTAGTCACTCGGACAGCTGCATTTCTCACGGGGTAAAAAACACGATGCTAATCACACATCATTTTGAATATGCAGGTTGTGTACTGCTCAGAACTTTACACTATTAAAAACTGCAGTGTGGACTACACATCATAATACGTCACGTTGCATAAGTAATTGGAGGGAATCCGGAACGAGGCTAGTCACTCGGACAGCTGCATTTCTCACGGGGTAAAAAACACGATGCTAATCACACATCATTTTGAATATGCAGGTTGTGTACTGCACATAACTTTACATTATTATAAAAATAAACTGCGTGTGAACTACGCATCATGATACGTCACGTTGCATAAACTTGCTTCCAAAATGAAACTATAACTGCGTCGTGTGCAAACGGTGTATCGACACATAGGTATGTACACAATAGAAAACTTTCTCTGGTTGCACACTGACAACAAACAGCACAGTGTTGACCCCTACCGGCACACTTTATAAGCTACTAACAGTTTCTGGTATATACAATGGACATGCAGAAAACTCATCACTCAAGCATTGCCCTAGGTAGACTCAGCCTTAATACAAGGGCTGAGGCATACACATTAAGCTTCTACAGAGAGGTCTAATGTACAGTCAGAGAGGTACAGTATAATATATGCAGAGGTTTAATGTATAGGCAGCTCCTATGCATAGGTGTAATGAACTACATAATAGGGCACTCTCCCAGGCTAATGGTTCCTCTTCTGCTGGCTGCCAACTGCCATAATAATATCTCTCCTACAATACCCACAGCTATGTGTGTGTGTACCGTACAATAACAGTGTGCAAACTAGGCCGTGGGAAAGGCCTCCACTACATGTACACACACGCACACACTCTGAAATCAACAGCCAGACTTTGTGTGTGTAGGTAACAGATGTGTGTAGAGGGCAAGGGCCAGCCTCTGTGCAAACACCGAGTGCCCACTGCAGCTACAGCCACATATAGAGCCAGGAGTTTGGTTAGAGAAGCATTAAAATGGGAGGAGGGGGAGGTGAGAGAACTGTGCTTTTCTGCTTTCATCAGAAATTGTGCCACCTTAACAAGTAGGAGTAGTATTACTTTTTGCTAAGGGGGAGGAGGAAGAAGGAAGAAGGGGGGAGGGGATGAAAGTATCCACGTTTCTCCTTCCTCTAGCTCTAACTCTCCCCGATAGCCATGGAGTGTATACATTTCCTCCATGTTAGGGCCGTGTAAGTACAAGTACATTCAGCCTCGGTGTCTTCCTGTTTGTGTGTCCCTGTGACACTCTGTCCGCCGCGTGTATGTGCAACAAAGACTTTCGGCTATTGTCAACGAGCTGTTCACAGATTAACGCCGATACACAAGATGCCATACAGATGCACAGGCACTGAATGATATATGGACGCACAATGTACAGCAAGTAACCATCAACACGTACAGTTGTGGGGAAGTGGCTCAAACACAGCCACTAATTTGCCCCCGGCTCTCCCCCAGAGCTACAAACTGGACACAAAGCTCTCGAGAATTGCAGTTTCTGGCAAGACTCTTTTCACACACACCCAAATGAATAGTGGGATCGGGTAGTGTATACTGCATATTATAGTGGGCCACTTTTGTAGGAGAGAGAACGTTGGGTAAATCGGGTACGAAAAGAGATTTTCTTGTTCAAAGCATTTACAGATTGTTTGTCCGATTGTGGCTGTACTGAAGCTACTGACCCCGTGCTTAAGCATCACATCAGTACGTGTACCGGTGCAAAATTGCTTGAGGTGTGAGTGAGGTGAGAATTGGGTACCAAGGCATTTTGCAGAGATACGTACATACGTACAGACAGCGAAATGCACACGAGGGATTCTCACTGAAGTAATGTACTCACGTGTTCATCTCTTTGAGTTTCATTTCTTGTCCGCGATGCCACATGGCGAGGTTGATTAGTCCGGTCCCAATCTCATAGGTCCCTCCTAATATGGGAAATGGGAATTGGGGAAGGGAGAGAGAGAGAGGAGAGGGAGAGGAAGGGAGAGAGAGGAGAGAGAGAAGGAGAGGTAGAGGAAGGGAGAGAGGGAGGGAGAGAGGAGGGAGAGAGGGAAGATAAGAGACACACAAGAAAAAGCACACAGGAGAAATGAGGGAAGAAAACAGAGTAGATGGAAAAATGAGGGAAAACAAGATACATCCTGATGCAAGCTTTACGTAATAACTCAGGTGTAATTGTAACCACTTGCCAGCCCAATCCTCCAGCCATGAATTTAGGGCCGCGTGTTATGGAATATCAGCAAGAGGAATTTAGTCTGTGGTTTCCACGGCGATACACAGACGGAATCCGCGGAATGCAAATGGGACAGCTTACACAAGCGTTTCGATTTCTTCGCGAAATATTCGACCTAACCGAGTTACCCCTTACGCAGGCTTTTACAAGTCAAAAGATTAACACACCCCAAGAATTTTTGACATATGTACTTGGGTGCTACTGCCATCTTTTCCATAGGGTACATACATGCTGTGCTTGGTGCACATTAATTGAAAGTGTCCAATGTTTAGCCGTCCATGTTAACAGTTTCATCAGCATCTCGTCCTTACAAAGATGCACAGAGTTGGAAAACAAAGTCCTAATTTGCTGATGCAATGGGTGGCGTTTGGTGCTATAATTAGCAATGAATAGCACCTAACCAAAAACATACCACCAATCCAGCCAATCATCCAACATTTAAGTACAGGTGTAATCTGCAATGTTAACAAAGGGCTCTGGACTAGAGTGTCATCTGAGTAGCTCAACTATACCCTAGGGACCCTTTACTATAATACTAGTTATACATCCATTTGCCCACCACTCAAATTGGCCAGGTAGCCACCCTCTCATTAGATTACCAACAGATTTACCAGTCCTACATGTTCCACTACAGTAGGCTCGCTGCTGAGCCATTACAGTACAATTGCCAGCTACACAGAGGCACTAATTGCATCCTTTCAGCCCCCAACTCAATTCCCACTAGTGGGAAAGAGGGTTGGCACACTTCGATTCTCGGTATCTAGAGCTTTCTCTGAAGAGAGGAGAGAGAGAGCAAGGAGTCAGGAAATGCTGTAGCTAGCAGCAGCTGGCCGGAACAGTAACGCAATCAGAGGAAATTCCACTCAGAATTCCAGCACTGGTATATACACTATCATACAACACAGTAGACCACCAGTTGTGTAACCTAAACTATTTTGTTAAGCAAACTCTTTATTAAGCAGACAGAGAAGAGAGGCATTTCTCGAAAAGCATTGACATCCAAAGCCGTACTTCATGCACACTGCAGCCAACTCCAAATTGCTAAAGGCATTCCGAGGGACAGAAACGGCTGTTGTTTGAACAAGCTGTGAAGCAAGAAGCACCCAAAGTACTGAATGCCTTCCTAGCTATGTGTATACATGCTAAGAAACCTCGTAGGCAGGGACATTCACAACATGTGTACTCTGACCTTACCAGGGGCACCTCAGCCAAGTATATGTGCAGCTCCTACTCTCAAGGTGTCCCACACACACTGTGAATGCACTAAAACACACCGGGAAGATCAAAACAGGTCTCCTTTCCTTTGAACACAGTTCTTCGCATCAAGACGCACAGCGGCGTGAAATTGTATCTAAATAGCAGGGGGTGTCTTGGCCAAGTTAGAGGACGTATCACTCGCAAACTCCATTCAGAGCTTCAGAATAAGGATTGCAAGAGCACACTAGTTGGTCCCAAACCCTCCACAAACGGAGCTCTATTAGTGCGACCCCCACACTTACACACTCACAAAGGACGTAATACAGTGGGACACTTTTGAGGAAAAGAGTTCTCCCCCCAATGCTGGGAATACAACTGACCTCGTCACGCGGAACACTGAAAGTTGTGAATGCCTACAGTGTGGCTCGTTTTGACAAGTCGAGAGAGAAACGGGGAAACGGAAAGAGGACTCGGTGCTCCGTCGAAAACAACTTCGTCACTGGCAGCATGTTTTGCTTACGTCTAAAGCGAGGCGCTATAGTGGAGGGCAGCTGTTAGGGGGGTGTATAAAAGTAGACTTAGAGCCCACGATTACTATCACATACGGGATAAACACACACACACAACTCCAATTAATTGGAGTGGCACAGCTGTATGTATGTATGACACACTATTATGAAAGATGGCGGCAAGCATTCTGCTGGCAATACTAAGTAACTACGCAACTGCAACTATGCAAGCAGCTCCACCACTACTGGAGGAGAGGGAAACATTTGTCTTCACCAGCTGTTGTGGTGACACCACAGCAGCAAGGCCTCTGGGTGTCCTAGTTCCATTGCTAACACTATTTTGGCAGAACCCCCCCCCCCCCAGCTCCATGCTAACACTATTGCTGGAAGCTAACTAGAAAACCTATGGCTGCGGTGTAAGCAGTTCCACGAATCCAGGAGGGCCCGGCAAACATGCTCAGGAACCACAAGTGCACACCTAGGTGGCAAACAAGGCATCACCAAAACTTTGGAATTGACTCTTAAGAGCTTCAATTCTGTTAGGAATTGGCCATCAATCGTACCCGCAGTCTT
Organism: Geodia barretti; assembly: GCA_030341885.1. Classification (NCBI taxonomy): domain Eukaryota; kingdom Metazoa; phylum Porifera; class Demospongiae; order Tetractinellida; family Geodiidae; genus Geodia; species Geodia barretti. Next base: position 45,570 of record CASHTH010000934.1, on the reverse strand, counting down.
TTTCCACTTGCCACCTCACCCTCCAGGTGTATATATCACATAATTGCACGTCCTTTGCAACGCGTGCATATCATTTTCGCTACTTGCATATACATATATATTTGCCTCAAAGGTCGAGAGACCAAAAATGTAAAGAGTTTTTTCTACTTGAATTGTAGATACAGATACAGGTATTTGAGTTCATATCGAGAAAGACAGTCACAGAGAGACAGGTCTATACGTATTAGTTAACGTATAATGTCCAATACTGATACCGGTGCAGCCCACAGCCCACAGCTCAGAATACAGTGTATATTCCTTGCACCGGGTTGTTTGAAGTTGGACTACAAGTGTAATTATAGCCTGTGGGAAGGAAGTTATTACAGAAAGAGAGCCGCATCCACTACAGTTTACTCTGCATTCTACATACCTGCGTAGTATGTACACAATACCCACATAATACCCGTATTACAAGTTTGAATAAAACCACAATAGAGTGAGTAAATCAAGTACTACAACGAACTGACACAAAGAGCTGGGGAGTAGTGTATATACACACATACACTATAAAGCACAACACTTGACGAAGGAAGACAAACAACACCTGTTTACAGAGGAAGTAACACTTGATTGCGACAATACTGTTTATCAAAGATTGCCCCCTGTCTGTCTGTCTCCACCAGGTGTAATGTCAACATGTGCCCCAGCGTGACGTGTATTCACGACTACATATTGTATCAGACATGGGGTTAGGAATACGATTACCTTTCGTGTTGTGGGCAAGCTCTGAGATTTTGTAGAGGCTGTCGATGAAACCGTTGAATGAAGATATAGTTTGCCTGGCAGGGAAACAGAGAGGAGGAGGAGGAGAAGTTGAACAGAGAGAAAAGAGAAACGTGGCAGTAAAGCAAACTGTAAAGTCACAGCAAATATTCATGTATGTGTGGATTTAACACACCCCCCACACACCATCTGTCCACAGCATTGCCTACCGTTTTCTGACCACTAGAAAACCCAATGCAAATATTTTCCCTCCTGCACCTTATCCAATATCAAACCTATCACCTACATAATTATAACTTGACCGCCCGCTAAGAATCCTTTTACGCAAGTCTAGTTTACAATCAATATTTGACACTCGGGCCACATATGCTGGCACAAGTAGGACCAACCGCATCTTGAAAGCAATCGCAGGCAAATTAGCTATGGCACCTCATGTGTCAACAAATAGGGCCGTAACAAGCCTAGCCATATATATATATATATATAAAGTGTCTTCAACTCTGGGCATAACTCTTAACCACACTGATAGGTTTAGCAACCTACAAAGATGTACACACTTATACTTATGCATAATAATTGGCAATAAAAAAGGCATGTATGATTTGGTTAATAGAGAGATCAGCCCACTCATAAGACCACTTCCTTTCAGAAGTTACAGCTGTGCAACATGAGGGGGTACACAATTAGATTAGAGCCATCAGAGCCAGAGGGCCTCAGAGCCCAGACCCAGTATTGCACCTCCCACTTCCTGTAATGGCCCTTGCCGGCAGAGATACATAAACAACTGTTTCTAAAAAGCAGCCAGATAAGGACTCTCTCAGCATTTCAATGCCGAACCTCTGTAGCCTCTGTGCCTGCATGAATGAGGCTCAACCGGCTACTACCACCACAGAGCTACCACCACACTGCCCGATTATGGCAGCCTCGCTAAAACAAACCCCTTCCCCCTCTCAAACTAACCCAATCACAGACAATAGACAGTGAACACACTGAGACCACAGCCTTGCAATATCTCCCATGCATGGAAATGGCAATCATGTAGATTGTATATACACATGTGTGTAAGCCTCCAAAACTGAATGTCAACCTGAACTGCACATATTATAGTAATGTTACTTACTCAAAGTGTTTCTGGAACTTGATTCCTCGGGTCACAAACTCCTCCCAGGCAGGGAATCCGCCCTGCAGTAAACACACAACCAGCCAATAAAGAACAATGCAAATCCCAGCGTTTCCATCTTTTCTAACAAAGAAAACGGCTGATAAAAACTGCAACAATGCAGTGAACAGATGCCGGAGGGTGCCTGAACACCGCCACAATAGCAACCAGTTTTGTCGCCCTCTGTTGAATAAATCAACGGACCGGTGGTGGTCTTCCCAGACTTTTGGGGGCACATTCACAAAAGATGGTTGTGCCAGCCAAGCTGGAACGGCCCAGCAACTGGATAAACAGCACGTACATCATGCATGTGCGATTTGGAATGGGTTCCGTCCACCTTGTGTGCATGCAGCAGGCCAGAAAAAAGGGGCAAACCACACGCATGTACCTTCATGTGTGCGACGCAGCTCTTGAACATGTCTCCAATGCCGGAGAGGTCGCGGAATCCGTCGTGAGAGTCCGTCATGGCTGTCCTCCACACTCGACTCCAATCACCAGAGCGAGCCTTCGGCTAGTTCTTTACTCGGGGTGGTGTGGATACGGGCTTCAGAAAACACAACTACTCGTGCACACACACTAGTCTACTTTCACACTTCTTCGTTCATCAACCGAAACATGTCGTTCTTTATTACTGCGGCGCGCGCATGCCACAATGTCCGTAATCTACGATTTTCGAATTAGTACGCGGAGAGATTACGGAAGCGGCGTTCACACTTTGAGCGGAGATGGACCTTGAACTCTTCAAAGAGCTGATTTTCAATGTGAGTTGATGCACTGTAGTCTGGGGAGAAAGCGTACCGCATACACATGCATCTTTGAGTCACAGAGGGAGAACTCTAGCTTCCCTCTCCAAACCAAGCTGTCATAATACAGTTTCCCCCCTTGGGACATTCAACGTGTTCATGCATGAACAGTATGCTATGGATCACATAGCATAAGTGGATGTAATCATATGTGTATATAGTTAAAATGTTGAGAAAAACATCTGTGTGGCATAGAATGTTTCATTCCGAGAAAAGTCCATTACGACGAGTTGACATTATTGTAGGACGTGGCCAACATAATTGTAGAGCAAACTATAAGCTAACACCCCATACCATAGTGTCATGTGGTCGAATAGTGCCTTGTTCCAATGGAAAGTGTGTGTGTTTGTTTATACACAACACTGTGGGCCAAGCTGCCACACATGCTGGGTGTGAACTATGATACGCCGGAAAATACTGCACTTGGCAATTTCCTCACACCATCCAAAATCAACTCCATAGAATGCAACGAATGTTCATTAAATTAATTTTGCACACGAGAGTTCCGCCAGTAATCTGATTACCACATCACGAAAACCTTAAAAGTACATAATATGAGTCGGCCTTACTTCCTTCTTCTGTTCTTCTGAAAATCCCCTTCAGAACTGTAGCACTTTATTGTGCCCCATATGTACACGCCCCACTGTATAATGTGACATATAAAGCCGGGCATTGTGTGCATTGAAGGGGATACCTTACAATGGTGTGTGTGTGTGTCAGTGACATGTACACAACTCTGTGTGTGTCGTCCGCCGCCGGGCATTTGAAGTGCTTTGTTGTGTACCTGCGTCTGTTGACTTTAAACCCACCTCCTGGCCCTTGAAGAACTGTAATCTGAGCAAAGGCTGAAGATTACATAGGTAATATATACATGGGGGACTAAGGCATGGCTACTAGGGTTAGATCTCTCACCCTCTTCGCACCGCATGCACATAATCAACACCCATGGAAACAGGGAGAGAGTCTCTAGCTCCATAGCCGACTACACAGCATGCTCAGCTTCTTGGTTCAAAAATACCGCCCGTCCCACCAGAAAATCACCCTCTAATGTGACAGTCTGGGGGTTAGCTTGATCCATACATTTTGTGTAGGTTATATCGAGATGGCTGATCTGTACGTGTATTTATACAGCAAAAATGACGTTTGAACCCTATTGGACCACATTGGTGGCATAACCCTCGTAAACACACAACACTTCAGCTTACTCCGATAGCAAACGTTTGTATTTTACCAGCAGACAAACACTAGCTATTGTCCACTACTGCACTGGACACCCTATAAATGACTCGTCCTACCACTTCTTAGGGCTGTTCTGGAGTCTCCCACTTCAGAGACCCATAGATGTCTGTGGGAGAAGCAAAGAGAATATATTAGCCTGTGCACAGCATGGAGTATTTAGCTAGAGGTCTCAAATACAAAAAATAGTTAGTACAAACTCCAATCTTTTGCCTTGAATTTGGTAGCTAGTGTTATAATGTCTGGGTACTCGTAATACTATTTTGCCTCAAAATCCAATCAGTAACATTCCACTGAACTTACGTGTACATTTTATGTGGACCAGCCTTATGCTTGAGTAGTGGGTACTAATTTGTGTCCTGTGTTGTTCAAGGCCCGAAATACCGCGGGCCATTCTGTGTTGTCTGCCATGAAGGCCTGTTCTGCATATCTGACCTTGAGTTTAGACACTGCAAATGATCTAACACATGTATATACACACGTGTGACTCAACTGTGTCTCCCAACTGATCTAACACACACACACACACACACACGTTAAACCACTACAGGTTGACTGGAATGAACGCTGGCTATGGGGACTGGGTGGTTTCCATGCCACCACACTCACAGCCATCCTAATCACACGGGGCAGACCCTATGTCCAAGCAGTAATTTTCTGCCTGTTAGGTAAATTATTATCGTATTGCCTACAATTTATGGAGGACTTTTTGTTTTCACCTTCAATGCCGTGGTGTGTAATAGCTGACGAAACTCTAAACGAAAGCAAAAACAGAGCGTAACCGGATTTTCACACGTGCATTGCTAGTAGGTAAGCTTGCCTCGGCGCCATCAATCAAGAACCACATTATCTTCGAATGCGATAAAGTACAGTGCAGTACAGTGCCATCTTCCTTCATACAGAACTCCCGCATAGATAGACCCTATTATACATGATAATGTACATTGTACAGAGGTATATAACACACGTGCAACAAAGTGCACAAAGCTGCGTTCGATAAAAGCGGAGCCTCTGATCGCCAGAAGTGCTCATTATTTTTTTGGCTCGCTATCCAGCAGCACTCACTATCTTCCGCTGCCGTCTTCACACACTGTGTGTTGTGAGAACATAGAAATATTCCCGGAAGCAGTAGTACAATTTCCTCCCAAGGGTTCGCTAGGCAACGAATCCCTCCAATTATTGATGCTGCACTCACTTCCTGCGAATTGCTCTGTGACCCAACTTCCACTATGTAACCAAGTGGCAAAACCTACACTTTCCATACAGTAATGTGTGTAGGTAAACATCTCATACGTGTATATATTATAGTATGGATGTGTGGTTGAATCCGCACAATATTATAACTGTTAACGTATGTAAACCTCCATACTATACCTTGTGTACATACATACATACAGTATATATCTAAGTGCCGAATCCTCATACGTATATACGTGTAGATGTTTTGAAATGCATGTATGTATTTCATCTTTGCTTCCCTTGGTCTTTCGTGTTTTGTGAAGCTGAGAAGGCGGAATACGCACGAAAGCAGCTCTTCATCTGCTCACACAGACGATGAGTGTGTTCAGTGTATGCATTAGAGCAACATGCCATTCCATATACATCTCACATTGCTTGCAGCCATAAAAACGGATGCACACTCACCTTGTCAACGTTATGTGCTCGATGTGTATCCATCTCCAGCTGGTTTGGGAGGTTTTTACTGAGCGATAAAAATGGTTGCAGAGGGCATGCAGGGTTTAGTTATGTTGATAAAAAAAATGATGAAAATATCAGCTGAATAGATTATAGATGCTCTACCACTCGTTTTTTGAAAAAGTGTGGCTGGAACAACCAGGCTAAGGCGCGGCGCGCGCGTGTCATAATGCGCATACACGCGCGCAATACCCGTTGGGCGCCGGCGCGCGCGGCGGCCATAATAATAATTATGCGCGCGCAGTGACTACTCGATCATCTCTCTCCTTTTGCAGCCATCCTATGCTTTTCAAGTGAATACATCAATGAGTGGGCAGCTAACAACTACCAGTCAGTCTGCTTTGATGTATGATATCTTGCATTATGCTTATCTAAATACACATCAAATGGTTGAAGCAGTATACGTACGTTGATATGTACTTGATTCAGTGTGTGCATGGTACAATCTCATGCGGACTTGCTCCCTACTTTTGATATACTCACCAAGTATAACATTGCATCTAGAACGATTTTCAGCCCCTGATAGTTCAAGTACGCATAATGTGGTCCAGTTCGGATTCCTTTTGTTGTTTTTCATTCAGTCTGTTTGCTGGAGAGCAGTATTTTGACTCGTCCGGATTCTTCATATTCGCAGTGTTTGCCGCTCCTATCATTATCAACTGTCTCGTCATGGTGGTGAGCTATTGCATGAAACATAGCTAGTCGGGTAAAATAATACGAAGAGAATGAGCTGCAGTGAATCAAACCCACGACACTGCTCTTCATACTGAGCTACCAGAGCTGCTCAGCGCTCTAAACACAAGGCTAGAGAGCTCCCAGATACATCATGCCGTTATGACTATGAACTTACATTACACCGTGTGACCTGTTCATATTTTTTATACTCATATTCATGAAACAGCCTTGACAATGCATTAACAGTAGAGCTTCACTGCACGTAATAAAAGATCGCTCTGTCCATGCCGATCAGTAGGTTAGAATACGTATCATGCACTAATACAGTACTATTGTGCTTCCGTATACTGCTGTTGTCAGTTCCTGTGGATGTGTGAGGCGTGGAGGGCCATGGGTGATCTGGGCCAGGCCAGAGTCCGCCATCAGCTCAGGAAAAACAAGGACTCCTCTGGCAAGAAACACAAGTAACAGCTCTAGCCATGTACGTGATTATAGTAGACCTTTTCAACTAACTTTAAACACTGGCCAGTAAGCCCCACTGTGACGGGAGTTTCATTGTAACCAGATAACATTCAGTATTAATGGGTGCTTGGGTTGCATTCATAATTCATAACAGTATTTTTAATTTTTATCAGAAGTCACTGTAATGGTAAGTACGAAAGTATGTCCAACTTCGTTCATAATTTTAGAAATGAGAAATGAATTTTATACCGAAAAGCATTCTACTATATATACAGAAATGAAACAACACAATGCTCCTTAAAAATCACACACTCCACTTCTTAATAATTATACAACAATAATTACTGCATGTTATGATGACCACAATGAAACGAACAAAGCAATATGACATAAAGTATCGGTATATATACGGCCAATATTGACCACACTATGAGTTAGTGCCTTCCCGGTTGGCCCCGGGGAAAGTGTTGGAAGACGACTCGATGATTTTGAGCTCCCTGAACCGCGATGCCAACTGAGGAGGTGGTGAGGGAGGAGGCACGGAGGACGGCCGACCAGAGTGGGCGGGGCCACCATTACTCCTGGTGAGTGTGCCAATCTGGGAACCTCCAATAGGAACCATCCGCATGTACTGATCTACCAAATCGGCGGGGATGTCGGTCTGAGCCGATTGCATGTCAGTATAGGTCTCCACATACTCCTCATCAACATACTCCTCGTCGTTCTCCTCCTCTTCCTCCTCATCTTCCTCGTCCTCGTTTTCGGCCGCTTCCTCGGCAGTGGGCGGAGTCTTCTTCCGGAGGGCGGGGTTCATGGTCATGTAGTCGCTGTCCCCGTCCATCTCGTCGCGTTTCACTCTCATGTAGTGCGGCGTCCCTGAGGAGGAAGTGGGAGGAGGAGGGAGGCAGGAGCGTCGGGGGACGTTGTACCCGCTGGTCGACGACGAAGAAGAAGAGGTGGTGGAACAAGGAGAGAAGGGACGGGCGTCTGAGATTCTTGGAGGAAGTATCGGCGTTCGTTCGAACATCCCGTTCCCCGCGAGTGGGGTAGGGGAGGGCGTGGTCCAATCGTGGAGACTTCCTCCGGTACCAGTGAAGCTACTGCTGTTGTCGGACGGACTGTAGTCCTCGCTACTCGTCTCACTCTCCTCCAGAGATGCCGAGCTCTTGGCTCCGTTAGAATGGGAGAAACGGGGGCCAAGTGGTGGTTTCTGCCCCGAGGTAGATGAGGTCTGCTCGTTGGAGTTCATGTGGACGCTGGCCGTCAGGGGGTGACCCTGTCGTCTCCCGTCACTCACGGAGGAAGCAGAGCGGGAGAGGTTCGAGTGGTTTGCCGAGAGGGAAGGTGGGAGGGACTTGTTCTCGGGGTGTGTCTTTTGCTGTGCCCGCGCCATTAGCTCCGTCTTCATGGCTTCAAACAGACGATAGGCGTGTCTCCCCGTAAAGAAGAAGTGTCCCTCACCCGTCTCTGCCAGCCTGTTTGAGAAAGAACAGATACGTACATAGGCTTACTGGTTTAGTCTGTTGCACTAAATACTAACATAACATAATACGTATTACAATAAGGGAATATAGAGCCAAATGAAGGAGTTTCATGAAGATTTTATAAGGATGATGGATCAGGACTAGATGCAACAACACATGTGGAATCAGTCCTAACTAAATATATAGTCTCTGGTTATGGTCACTAAACATGACAGGGTACAGTGGCCGGGTGTTCCAAACTGCTTGGGTGCCCAGGGAACTCGTAAGACGAGCCGACAAATCGTGTATATTAGACGTAGGCCTAAATTGGGTTGCTTCCAAGCTACAACAATGTATATACATGACTGTTTAGGCCGGGTCTATATGTGTGTGTGGAGTTAGACGACGTGACAGTTGCTAGCCAGGGAAAGACAGGTGACTCAATCTCCAGCCTGCCAGTACACACCGGTCAGAAAAGAAAAACCCGGCCAACTGTGCTAAGCAGCAAACTCACATACACATTGCTCTACCTGGCAAAGGACAAGTTCTCGACTATGTGTGGACTTATATACTTAAAAAGGTTTTCACCTTTGGCATAAAGCTGCGGAACGTATGTAGCGGGTCACATAATGTAGCTAATTGCCTGGCAGTTCTATATTATTCACGGATTAATGAGCATCAACAAAGCAGTATATATACGACCGAGAAAGAGTATAGGATTTACATACCTCCCAGCTTCAACCTCCAGTTTCTCAACATTCTTATGGTAGTGGATTCTTCGTATGGTCCTAAGGTTCCAATTCCAGGACAACTTCCCTCGGCCGTTTTCTAGAACTTTCCACGCCCTGTACGATTCGGAGCAATCCTCGATGATGTAGTCCCCTTCTCTCTCTGGGTGCTCTGGCGCTCTCACTAGGTCCACGTGGTACCTCACTGAATGGAGGAGGGAGGGAGGGAGGGAGGGAGGGAGGGAGGAGGGAGGAGGGAGGGGAGAGGGAGGGAGGGAGGGAGACAGGAGAAAGGAAATGGAGGCGAGAGAAGGAAAAAGAGGGGGGAAGTAAGGAGGAAAGGTCAGGGGATGAAAAGGATGGCGTAACTTTTCGTACATTATTGAGGGGGGCCCAGTACAGCTAAGAACTTGTTATTATAAACCGCAAACCAACTGCCCTAAAAGTGCCCTCGTTGCATCATTTAGGGTATAATAAACATTTACACAGGGACAAGCGCTTGCTGTAACAAACAACGCGAAGGCTAGGGCGTGTTTGCTGGTGTTTGCCTTCAGTTCTCTCTCAAGGGCCACTATCACGATTTCCAGGAACTGACCAATTTTGGAGCCGGGAATGGAAACATTGCTGGACGTGAGGCACTGGGAACAATACTGTAACGTACAGAGGTTCTTTAATTTATCGTAGATAATTATTTGTCTAGAGCCAGGATTGTTTCCCAGTGTTCGAGCTAGCACACACGCTTCGACACTTCAAACACAAATACCCCCAAAACACACACACACAACACACACACACACACACACAACCCTGTGTTAGGGTAACATAATATTGGTGGGGATTGAAAGGTTTGCACCTGGTAAGGGAATCTCAGCCCAAATCAGCCAAACCCCAAACTTGTAACACAATTAGGGCCACGTTCGCCTTCACTCCTGTCCTCACACACCCTCTGTTGTTCAGCCAGACACACGCCTACATCTATACACCTCGATCCATGTCATCCACCATACATTGGAGACGTACAAATGGAAGTGGGTGGGAATATTGACACACTGCCAGGTCTATCCCATAGCTTCCATTTTCCCTTTGGAGTTTTTTTTTCTTGCAGTTTATTTCAAACACGCCCTTTACCATAATTATGACGTTCACGAGATGGTAACGAGATGGTAAAATCTTAAATTGAGTAACAATTTATTCCAAGCCAAGAGCCCTGAAGCCATACAAGCCTAATTCCACACATAATCAGCGGTAGGTTAATGTGCGTGACCTGACCCACGCCCACGATTGCCAACGATACCGACTAACAAATTGAGTCTGGGCACATTCCATCCTCATTCCGACTACCTTTGTAGTGCCGAGTGACACGGTGGCACCGTCGCCATGGAGACGTACGTGTGTACAGGGCATGCGCTCGCTAATAGTTTTTAAATATGGTGCCAGTGGCATTTTAATTTCTCTCTGTCATCATCAAGAAATGTTTAACATTTGGCCGCTTGGCATAGTTTTTCAGACATATACACAATGTACATAGTAACTAAACTTCCAAATATGCATGCATATAATATGAACTACAACGAACGAATGCAACATATTTTTAGCGAGCAGTTGCGATGTCGCACGTTGACGCAGAGGCAATTGCGAAATTATATTTCGTCTAGTTACAGTTACGTAAAACATTATGTGATTTCCGAGAGTGCCATCAGAAGTACGGAAAATCACTCATTCAAACGATAATTCTCATTTCACTCGCCCAATAAACTACCGTACAATTATAGAAGTGTGCTGATGTTATAGTGGAAAGTGAGTCTGCGGTGCATTCATGTGGACAGGGGTAACTATAGCAGCAACCACTAGAGAAAAGAGAGGGAGAGGAGAAAGAGAGCAGCTGCATACATGGGTCATGCATGAGGCATGCAGTCCAGTGAATGCCACCGTGGTTATATAATAACCGTATTGTGTGAGACAAGCGAAGTGTGTATAGTCATTAGGAGTAACCAACAGAGCTCTAAGTTAATTGTTACACTTGAAACGTGTGCACACACACCGAGCTGAATGCTGCAGGCATGCAGTAAGGAGATAGGGGGAAGGTGGGTTAATTGCGGGCCTGGTTACAAACGAGAGGTGAGAGGCAAATGAGCTGATCAGCCAGGAGAGCGAGCTCTAGATCAATAGTTGAGACTTGACACACACGCACACACACAGTTGAACGTTGTAGCGTGCGGTGCATGAAAGAGAGAGAAGGGGAGGGGGGAGGGTGGTCTGCCTGGCAACAGTGAATGGACGCAGTAGGATCAACACACTCTCATCCACTCAGTCACACGTGTACACATAAGACAAACCATTGACGGTCCCCACAGACTCACACACGCAGAGCTAGGCAACTTTTACCCCGCCATCGCGTGCTCGTGATCCATCGCTAACACGTATTCCCAACGTAACGGCCGTTTGAAGGTAAAGCGGCATTACACACACAAAGTTCTATTGAGACAATTGCTAATGCTCAGACCATCACTTTCATCACTATACGTAGCTCTTTAAATACTCCAATTCTCCTAACAGCTCGACACTCACAAAGCATATGTACACAGCATCTTCCCTTAAAAGGCGCTGATATTATTCGAATACTAAGATTAGATACAAAAATGGGACTCCTATTATACGCACATGTGACTCGCACTACGGGAAATGGAGTTTAAGTTGCTCACATGACAGAGTACGTAGCTGTACATACTTTATTCACTACAATTCTTACACAAACCATTTCCTAAAGTGCCATACACGCATCGATTATTTTATGGACAACGATGGTGGCGATAATCCTTTCCTCTTTTCTCTTCCGATATTTTTCCTTTATCCTCCATCTTTCCTTCTTCTTCTTCTCCCTCCCTCTCCCTCTCCCTCTCCCTCCTCAGTAATTAAGTTATGAAATTCAGCAAGCATACCGCAGTCACACTATACACACGTGTATATAGTACACTTAAGCACATGCACACACGTATATACATGAGCCATATTATTATTATCGTACATGCATGTACAACAAACCCACACACGTAATTACTGATTGACTGCACGGAACAGCTGGAAACTGTAAAGTTATCAATCAGTTCCTAATAAGGGTATCAAACACTTGCGGTTCGTATCCTATGATACACACTAACAAACAATAATACGATACGACCACAGATGACCACGTATTACATAACCCTCTCCCCTTCATTCCAGTGCTATATTATACATATGAGTGTATTGGTACTATGGTGCCTGAACCGCCCCTGGCAAATGAAGTGGCTGCAATTTTCAGAACAAACAAGACGCAGCCTCACGCCAAAACTCCTTTTACGCATTTTCTACTGCAGTATGCGCCAGTCACAAGTACAGAAGTAGTGTATTTACAGTTACGTATACACATAGAGAGTGGATGGGCAGGCTAGCCAGTGAAAATTGATTACTTATATGCTAGGCCCCAAACATGGGTGATTAGTCTACACAATATTGTCTGGAGAGAGAGGGGGAGAAGAGGGAGGAGAGGGAGGGAGAGAGACTCCACTGCCGTATAGGGCAGTGACCATCACAGCATTGCCAGCACTGCATGCCTGCCCTTCCACCCATACATTGCACGGTTTCACGTCATCCCCTACATAACCTGTTGCCGTTCCCTAATTATAGCTGTGATATACTGGCTGGACTTAATGCGGGAGCAAAACAAGAGTATGTGTACAACAAATAGAGCCGTGTACCTTCAATTGGGCTCTACCCTCCCGCAGAATAACCCTCAAATCTCACACTTTGCCACTCTCACAGAACAAAAGATTCCAGTGCAAACAACTTCAGTGTTTGTCAAAAGGGCAGTCTGTGTATCACATGTGATGAGCGGGAATGCGTGAACTTTTTAAACTTTCGAGCGTCAGTTTCAATTTTGCTTTTGCCTGCCTTGCGCAATGCCGACCGGTTCATACACGCAGCAGGTGTTTTGCCACAAATCTAACGGAAAATTATCGGGGTTCTTGTCACATCAGTGGCGGCGTTTTGAAATCAGTGACTGGCAGCTTGGCGACGACTAAATCTGTCTGTAATTAAACGTAATTTGCTAATAATCAACACCGAACGTTTGGGAGAATTGATACAGTGACACAAACAGTATCAACACACGCTGACAAACAACTTCTAAGTGAAGAGCAGTCCTAGCCTCTCCCGCTCTTGCGTTGAGTTGAGCAACACAAAAGCCACTCCAGTGCAAACTGGCTCGTTTGGGGGGGAGTTGCAGTTAATTAAGGTTGTTTAACCAACACTGCATTTGCTCAACGACTTTTGGAAAATTACTATTAGGGTCTGTGGAATGACGGGAATGCGATTCTTTAATTGATTGCTCTCTGCAGTAATACTGGTCATGTGTCTAGCTGACCACTCGATTGAACTACTTAGCAATACTTTGCGAGCCATCACCTTAGATTTATTAACGTAATGGTACACATAATATTCCTTTATAATCACAGGGGTTCATCTTCCACTGTTTGTACCATGAGAGTATAAGGTTGCATAATATAACACTGCACAAACCAAAATATTGGCCAGAGAGAGTGTAACACGACGACTATATCGTCTTGCCTCCCTTCATATCCCACTCACCCCTCCACTAAACGCTATACATTGAGTTATTATACATGTTTATACCCAGGTATGTTCGTCTTAGGGACTGAGTTTTTGGACAATTATAGGTACTATTTTTCCTAGGAAAGGTAGAATAATCATTAATGACACACACACACAACAAATCCGTGTGGAAATGCTTCGCGATGGTAGTTTTTGTCTTTTCAAAAATTTGGAGATTCTGACTGAAATTATAGCCAGTGACGTACGAGAAACAAAACTCCATCAAGGGAAAGGAAAAAATCGTTGGGTGAAAAGCACTTTTTAGAAGTGTAATGCGTGTTCCACTGGTCTTACATAACACCTGAGCTAGTGGGGGAAACGTGGCCATTGCTGCAGGGACACAAGCTAGCCATTCAACTCACTCCTACAGTTTTACAAACAAAGGGCTGTGTCTGTTTCTGGTGAAGGCAAGCAAGGGGCAGGATGGGGTGGGAGGGGGAGGGGGAGGGGGGCATAGTAGTAACTTCTATATAGCTTAGGGGAGGCCACTTCCAGACAAGACTGAGCCTTCTCTATATATGGCGGCATCATACAAAATCATATCAGCTACACAAGCTGTTCTAGGAGTTGCATGCACATCACGGGGCTCTATAATATACAGAATACCTACGTATTAGAATAGTCCGTGTTTGTTAGGAAAAGGCAGGAGTAACCAGAATAATTTCCCTCCCACTAATTCTTCTGTGAGAGAATTTGGAGTTATTCTCCCGTTATTTCCGTCCCGACAGTCAACAGAGCTGGCAAGGGTGATTGCTTCCTCCCTTTATCCCTGTACTATATCCCAAGGGTTACGGTTACAGAGGAGATCAAGTCAGCAGTCCAATATATAGAATTACCCCACCATAATTATGGTGGCTCGGAACAAATTAAGGGTCATTTACAGGGCAATATCTCTGACACAGTACGCCCTTGCAGAGATGTAAAACGCACTAGTGCTTCCCTGGTACTTCATAAATGGCAATTACCTGCAAGCAATAACATTATAGTGCTCCACTTGAAGGGGAGAGAGTCAATTCCAACCTCATTATGACAGATTCATATTCTCGTAAATACACTATGTTTCCCTATGTAACTGTATTATTATTATTATAGCTAGACACCTTAAGGAAAAGCTGTTGTACATTTCGTACCTTCCATACACGTGAACTAAACTACGTACAGCCAGTGAACGTGTGCAGCCTTTCGTTGGCTAAAATGCAGGCAGACACACTGTCCAGCCAACAACTAGTCTAACCAGTCTACATGTGTTTGGACGCACGGACGCACGCGGTGGGCCGCTCTCCCGCATGCGGATGCGTGGGCCGGAGAGAGAGCATCAGCGTGCTAGACTAACATACCACTTACCCCAGGTCAGGACTACATTCAACTGGCTTCCTTGAGACAAACTGGGGATATCCCTCACTGGTAAAGAACTTGAAAGTTGACGTGTGGGTGCAACTTCAAAGTTGACGTGTGGGTGCATGTAGAAACCACTTCCCTTTAGGCTCTATCTACATAGTTGCAATTCCTAGAAGAGGTATTGATGATGGATCCCCAACTGAGCTTTCACTGTGACATGATCAGTACTGAGGGGTCAGGGGGTTCACCTATGTGTGAAAGGGTCATGGCACATCACGTACTGTGCAACGATATCACAGTTAACAAATCCAGTAGAAGCCATGAGAGTAGGGCAGTAAAACTTGGTGAACTCTATTACTGGCCGTTAACACTTCTCACAATGAGAAAATACGAAGACAACAGCTCAGCAAGGGCAATAAAACTCATTTCACCTCCGCACAGGCCAATAAAACTCGTATATCACCCCAACATAGGGCAATAAAATGTAAGTGAAAGTGCAAACGCAGTTCAGCATAGGGCAATAAAACTCATATTCGACCATTATTATCGCATATATACGTATATCACCACCTCAGAGCAATAAAGAAAAGTGTGCAGCATAAGCCAGTATCGGACCATACGTGTCCAGCACACCCGATCATTACTGATCGTTACATCACTGCAAAGGAGAACTGAACGTCTGAGTGTCAGCGCTCAGTCAGCAAAACTGCACATCCGACATTTATAGACCATTAAATAAGCGAAGGATTGCACACTGGCAGCTCAGCAGAGGGAAAGGAAACAGATTATCCCTGAGTCAAGCCGGTCTGAGCATACGTACAACACAACAGGCGAGCTCTGGACCAAACACTAGTTTAGACAGCTTACACAGTTGTATATACCTGCTTTAACCAGGAGCTGAGTTTTTTTATTGCTGGCACACGTACCTGTCACCGACAAAGCATATTCTACGTACAAGCAAAAGAGCTTCAGAACCTTTTTGCTAAAGTAAAATTTGTCATGCGGGAAATGGTTCAAGAAAAAAACAATGCACACGGACATTTTCTTCAGTCCCTGTTCTCCTCCCTCTGTGGTTTTGCCGTCCTTCCAGAGAAATTCCTACGTGTTACTAATTGCATGTCTGAAGTGACTAATTGACATTGCTAAGCATGACCGACACATACACATACGTAAGCGTGTGGCAAGAATCGCTTGCCTCGTGCTAATGCACTTAGCGTTGCGCTGTATTACGGAATATCACTTGTTTATTCACGTACCTGTTGTCGTTTACACATGCACAATTGTATACCCACACATATGTATATATGTAAACATGCCGGGCCTACACTAGCCAACTAGGACCCTCGCGAAGATGTTTATTACTGTGCGTGGCGCTACCAGCATCACACGTGACTGTATACCCTCCATCTCTTTCCCGTGCACGAAGATTTGCTGGTGTCTGTCTAACCATTCAGACCAATACAACCAACACTCCCAGTGAGTGACACCCTGCAGTTTTCCAAGCGCAATTTGAGACTGAGACTGTTTAACATTTGGACTATCGCGCCTTATAGCTACAGCTGAGCTTCAACTGAAATGAACCGGAATTCCTGTCCCCCTTCCTAGCACGCCAAGCGATGTACTCTTTGGATGCGTCTATTGTTGGCACCACCAAGTCCACTCACATATTGATGTACCAATGCTAGAGGAATTGTCACTCACCGACTGGTCTATTATGCGTGCCATCGACTGGTCTTTAGTTAGGGCTGAATTGTGGCTGACTGCCTCATGAACCACATTTACTGATGCTTTTAACACGGCCCACCAACTCGGTAGCAATTAGCTTCAAAATTGGGCCACAGTTCGAAACATATGTATCATCCTCAAACCAGCATGTTTCTGTGCTAGCAAACACTGCTACAAAGCAAAGCAAAAGCCAATGCAACAGTAGCTACGTACGTACACGAGAGCAACCAACCAATCAAATCCAAGGGCTCCTTCAGTATCTCAACTCCCATACCACTCCAAGCGGAACAGTTCAAATTCATGACTACGTGGTACAAATTATGCGTAGGGTAGCAGGCGTAACTGAACCATTAAGTGTAATAGATTGTGTCTGTGATCAAACTACACACATGCACACACAAGTACTGCAGAGGCAGCAGAATGCCAAACAATAAGTCAATACGGCTATACCATAAAGAACAGTGTGTATTATGCACACCATTTCACTACTTACACAAAAACTGTACCGCTTAAATGGAGTGTTTTCCATAACACTGGCACCTCTCTTATATTTTCACTAAACCCCCAATACATGACATAAGACAGAAAAATGTATGCACATACAAATTACATACTAAGTGAAGCATATTCACTGATGCAATAGCTATACAAGAGGACCGCCACAACAGTGTGTCTTTGATATTCAAAAAAACTTTAAAGTGCCCGCAGGCTGCTAACGAGGAGGTGAGAATTCATTCAGCCATCTTTGCCTCGCTGGCCTAGCTCCAACCCACCTCCCAGTGAGCCTCAATCCTAATGAGAACTAACTCAACACTCCTACAAACCTCTGACCACACCACAGACGACCTCTTCTCCCTTTAAAAGCTGTCTACGATCTTTAGAGCTGTGTTACAGACCCTCGACTGTTGTAGAAACACTAAGTTTTTCTCCTTCCCTTGGATGCCCCAAAGTCCCGTAGAACTGGCGGGATGAACCGACTGCCGGGCTAAAGTACCCGAATCAACGCTCATCAGATCCCAGGAATGGTGTTCTCTTATTAGATACAGCTACGTAGCATTGAGTAGTAAACACGGAATAACTCTCAGGGATAAGCACAAGCCTTGCCAGTCTCCTCTGGACGGGCTGTGTGTACACACCAAGATGCCTTGGCACCGTGATCAACACGACTTGCGTGGGCAGGACGAATTAGGCCAACGCCGGGCCGATTCCAGCTGGCATGACGGTTAGATTCCCCGCAGCTAATCTGACTATATACTTGTATAGGAGTCCCATATCATATCTTATACTGTACGCTATTATGCTATACGTGAAGTTAATATGGCATTGATTGAATGGTATTGACAGTACAACATGTAAAGGGGGGGCATTGTGTCTCATTAGGCAAGCAAGGAATGCCTTTGGGAATTCTTTCAGTTGTCTGTGGTGAGAAGCGGACACATACGAGTATCCAGTTTTGGAAGGGTCGACCGTTAAAGGGTTATATAATATGTTGTTTTTTTGAGACAGGTTGGTGGTCTACGGGGGTTAAAGGCGTGGGTCTATAGAAGGATTAGTCTCAGCTGGAGCCAGGGGGTTAACTGCATGGCCGTACTGCGTGGGTGATAAGGATTAATAATTATTGCGTGTCCAAATCGCATACTTGGCAAATCACTGTCAGTAAACTGGGGCAGGTATGGAGGATTTCGCTATATTTAGGGTCATCACGTCCGAAGACTTTGGAAGCGGCCAGCGAACCGAACCAATAATCCCTGGCTCTAATCTGATCTTCATCTCGGGAAGAATGCTCATCTCAGCCATACATTTGTATCAAGGTCCGGCTTCAAAGGCTTATCGAGACTTGTCGCAATGTTCAGGTACCGATAATATCATGCAGCTAGCTGGCAATTGACAGCTTTGCAGAAAAAGCATTGCCCTTTCTGCTGTATATTAATGGGTTTTTACATTTGTGAAGTTTTGTGAACGAAATGGCGACGGTTGTCCTAGCATAAAAATACCAGAGAGATCAGCAGAAGTTAAGGGGTCAGATAAAAGCTAAGGGGAGATTTATGATGACCATGTTTGCACCGGTAATATCACCGAAGGCCTCAAACAGTGAAAGTATGCACACCTATGTCTATAATACAGTGGCCAGGGCAGTCAATACGGACAAGGTATACACATATGCTTGCAGTTAGATCAATTGTGAAAGCAAAGCCGACCCCCCCGTTAAAGTGGCTCTCCAGGAAAGAAAAATCTACATTGAGAAACTGGACTACACTGGAGAGCTATAGACTGAGCTTTTAGTGGCCTCATCATATCTTTGACAGTGTGTCCTGGCGTAGCTATTAATAGTGGCCTCATCATATCTTTGACAGTGTGTCCTGGCGTAGTGGCCTCATCATATCTTTGACAGTGTGTCCTGGCGTAGCTATTAATAGTGGCCTCATTGTATCTTTGACAGTGTGTCCTGGTGTAGCTATTAATAGTGGCCTCATCGTATCTTTGACAGTGTGTCCTGGCGTAGCTATTAATAGTGGCCTCATCGTATCTTTGACAGTGTGTCCTGGCGTAGCTATTAATAGTGGCCTCATCGTATCTTTGACAGTGTGTCCTGGCGTAGCTATTAATAGTGGCCTCATCGTATCTTTGACAGTGTGTCCTGGCGTAGCTATTAATAGTGGCCTCATCGTATCTTTGACAGTGTGTCCTGGCGTAGCTATTAATAGTGGCTCATCGTATCTTTGACAGTGTGTCCTGGCGTAGCTATTAATAGTGGCCTCATCATATATCTTTGACAGTGTGTCCTGGCGTAGCTATTAATAGTGGCTCATCATATTACTTTGACAGTGTGTCCTGGCGTAGCTATTAATAGTGGGCCTCATCGTATCTTTGACAGTGTGTCCTGGCGTAGCTATTAATAGTGGCCTCATCGTATCTTTGACAGTGTGTCCTGGCGTAGCTATTAATAGTGGCCTCATCGTATCTTTGACAGTGTGTCCTGGCGTAGCTATTAATAGTGGCCTCATCATATATCTTTGACAGTGTGTCCTGGCGTAGCTATTAACAAGTAACTCGACAACAAAGCGAGCTACATAATAAGAACTATCTGTCGTGTACATATTATTATGTGTGTGGAATAACATCTCACTCTTCGGCCAGCAAAAGCAAACCAGAGAGGGAACAATGGCTCACTTCCAGAGCCATTACACTGTCAGGTTAGCTACACTACTGTACTATGGCAAAAGTGCTCACAATGGGCCCCTAGTCACGTACATCGGTATGCTCAGTCAGCTAATGCGACAATGTGTCCCTGTCTCACGCGGCAACATACTAATGCGACAATGTGTCCCTGTCTCACGCGGCAACATACTAATGCGACAATGTGTCCCTGTCTCACGCGGCGACATACTATGTGGAAGAGACAGGATATGGTTTTTTAATGTCGGACCTATAAAAATTTTCCCACTAATGGCCAGGATTGCCCATCAAATACCAGGAAACTGGGATGTTAACTAATGAACCAACGTTTCAATTTCCTCCATAGCCCTCCAGTACAAACGCTACCTGGTCACATGGACTGACTTTCACCTTCAAATAGACACTGCTTGTGGGCATCGTGGTTCGAATTACTTGCGGGTAGTTGTTTGTATTAGGGTGCAAGGCACACCACATACGTAAAATGACAACAGGGAAACCGGTGCAATACAATACATAGCTGGATTGAACTATAGCCCTAAATTACTTGACTGTCGTTGTGGCAAAGGGCTGTAATATATAGTTAGGGAGAGGGGAAAACAAGGAAAATATTTTCCCACTAATGGCCAGGATTGCCCATCAAATACCAGGAAACTGGGATGTTAACTAATGAGCCAACGTTTCAATTTCCTAGATAGCCCTCCAGTACAAACGCTACCTGGTCACATGGACTGACTTTCACCTTCAAATAGACACTGCTTGTGGGCATCGTGGTTTGAATTACTTGCGGGTAGTTGTTTGTATTAGGGTGCAAGGCACACCACATACGTAAAATGACAACAGGGAAACCGGTGCAATACAATACATAGCTGGATTGAACTATAGCCCTAAATTACTTGACTGTCGTTGTGGCAAAGGGGCTGTAATATATAGTTAGGGAGAGGGGAAAACAAGGAAAATATTTGGGAGCACCTCAATAGGGATTTTGCCCACACTTACCGGACACTTTGGAGAGTAGCTTGAAATAGAGGTCCATCTTTGTCTGCGAGTCAAACGCCAGCTCGATTGTGAACGACGGAAGCACGATTCTGATGACTTTGTCGTGTTTCCTCGTCGAAGTCAGGGAGACGGTGACATTGCTGAGATCGTATTTGGAGACGGAGCGATCGTTTTTTAGCCACTGGCTCTCCTTCTTGCAGTGGCTCAAGAAACTGTCCAACGGTGACACCTGGCAATGAGCTACCACCCAGAGCCTTGTCCACTTCTGCATCAGTGACAATAGAGGGAGGAAGAGGGAGGAGGGGTATATATAATATATAGGAAGGAAGGGGCAGATAAGTATATTTTGCTGTGATTAGTCTAAGAAGCCAGCGGGCAGATATGAAATTTTGCATGAGCATATCAGCTGTGGTCCACGGACGGCAGATTGCCGGACATGATTTAGTGGCTGGCCACAAATTGACGTGCCACAGAGATCAAACGAAAAAGAGCTTGCAGCGGCAGGTAGGATTACCGCGGTGAGCAGGGATTTCGAGCCGCCAGAGACCGCGAATAATGGGCTTCTACTTACAGAACAAACATCTACAAACAGTCTAGCTACACGCGCTTCAAAGCCGACTTGCACACGACCTAAAAGTGCAGACAAAAACGCCTAACTACATAGATCATAGCTATCTTGCATTGGTGAATTGCAGCTAGAGTGCTAGATTGCAGCATGTATCGCGGAATATGGTACAATGCACACAACAATAAAACCTTAGACTAGCTACATTGTCGGCTAAACAGTCGGCCACAACACTGCACCTTGTATATCCTCTCGCTCACTGCATCCTTCGCGACGTCTGCGTGACGCAGGAGGACGTAGTCGCATATCTGCTGTGGGTCATGATACGACGTTGCCGGAGAAGCTGCCATGAGTGGTTGGTAGTGACAAGCAGTCGGTCGGTAATTCCCTACTACTCAGAGCTATACTGCGGTAATACTCTCGCTGAGTTTCTGGCACTACAATGCGTGAAGCTCCCGAAAATATTTAGCCTACGGGTCAACTGCGCATGCGCAATCAGTCAGGTGTGGGGGGGGCGGGCGTAGAACAAGCAGAGAACAGAGTGACAGTGTTATTCTGCTGATTTATAAAACTTTTATTATACAGACACTGCCATGTAATACCTGATCATGAGTTGAAAAAAGTTCCGGAGAGAAAGTTCCTGAAAAAAGTGACAATATTCTGTCCGTCAGTCAGACCAGTGTCGGAGCCGAGGCCAGAGAAGTGAGTGAATCATGTCCGCTGTTGTCTGGGAGAGTCTGCGGCAGACAGGCCTGCTGTCCCACCAGAGACCTCTTGACCAGAGGAGGCAAATAGTCCCAGACGGCGTGACGCGCCGGACGAAGTTGCTGCACCAAGTGAGACTGGTGACCCAGAGGGTAAGAGAAACGGTGAAAAATGGGAGTAGGGGTGTCCTCGGTCTTATTTTCCGGAGCAGAGGAGCGTTGGTGAGCAAAAGAAGACAGCTGCTTCAGGGCCCTGATTCCCACAGTGTTCCCCGACTTGATCATCATCTCGTAGCCCCTCTCCCGCAGGTCAGTGTTTTCGGTGCTCATGGACGGCTCGACTCCGCCATCCACACGAACATTGTCACCTTCATTGCTTGTGGCGTAGACCAATACAGTTCCAGTAGGACCAGTTCTGGGAGTGGTATCTGGAACGGCCGGCGAATCATTGCCGCAAACGATGACCGAACGCTCACCCCCGTCTCCTCCCGTTATCTGTACTCCAGTAGGGACACCACTAGACACAACACTGTTGGCCGAGGTCATAAACGCCAGAGTTCCACAGTTTTCGACATCATCATCTTCATCTTTGGTGGCCTGCTCTTTTTCCTCGCCACTTGCGATGCTGTTGGCCGAGCTCATGAAAGCGAGAATGCCGCAATTTTCAAAGTCCCACTTCTCCTCGCACACTCTCTCGACGTGTTTGACTCCCGAATTTCCCTGTCCAGATCCAAATTTTGCCACATCTCTGTCGACAGCTGATCGACCCGGGGAAACCACACCTCCGGGTGGCACCGGCAGAGCCTCCATTTCCACCACGACCTCGTGTCGACAGCTCTTGTCCCTCTGCGACGAATCCTGCTCCTCGCGGTACATCCAGTGACCACCACCTCTCAGTGCTCCGGCAGTAGAGTCCACGGGATCTATAGACACGTCTCCCACGGAGCTACTCACAACAGACTGTGTGGAAGAGAGAGGAGAAATTAATATAACACGCGTCACGTAATGCACTGCTGTAGTGTAATACGCTCTCCAAGCACACGCGTTGTTAGCATTGGAAGTAGAGGAGCGTTACACTGCTAGAAGGGACTGTGTAATACGCTGTCCCATTACAGTAAATATTACAGTGCCAGAAAGCTCTTTACAAAGAGCTTCTCGTGACTGTCATATACGGCAGTGGAGTGGTGGTCTGTAATAATGACAGGAGCTAACCTGAGCTGGAGTTCTGCCAAAGTTGAAGAGACCCACAGAATCGACGGAGGGAGATGCGGTGACCACACCCCCTGCAGGTGAACCCTGACCTTTCTCTACGTTTCTATCGCCACTCGGAGTCACACGGTTCACCTGTTGGTGATCAGATATCAGAGTAAATTAATATACTGTATTGAGCACTGGACTTTTACGAGTGGTTTTGTTTTACAGCTGTAAGGACACGGGTGGTATTATTCTAAATCGCATATGACTTAAAACTGGGACACCTTCGGGGCGTCAAAAGTGTCCTTTATTCAGAGGTGCCTCTTGTTCCGATAATGCAATGTATTAGTATGGGGCAGAATCAAGTGCCCCTCTATAGAGAGCTGTACTTCAATCATAGTGTCGTTTTTCAGAGGTTCAGTTTCGCTCCTTCCTTCGAATTCATGCACTTATCACTGAATACGGTAGTACTTGATGACACACGTGAACGTAATTCGAATAAATTGCTTCTGACCTTTCGTCTGAGGAACCAGCAGCGACCGTGGTGAGTCTCATCTCCATTTTCCTCTTCCTTCTCGTCCTCCTCCACCTTGCTGCTGGCGGGCTCCTGGTCCTCTCTGGCCCTAGCCTCCTCCTTCTCCTTCTCGAGACGACGCAGCATCAAGACATAGTCATACGTAGTCAGACCTCTCACATCTGAGGAGCAACGATGTTAACCATTTGTGATCAAATTTGCCCATAATACCATATCAAGTAAAGTGTCAATCATGTTTGCTTGTGTGTGTAGCTAATGAATCGATATACAGAAACTAAGTCATCAATTGCTCAGCATTACGTCATACTCATAGTGTATGCACTAATTGTCAGATGATAAGAGCCAGGCTGGCAGCACACAATGATTGTCACAACTACTATAATAGGTCGTCTATGCAGCATTACGTAATCCCAATTATCTCACTGAGGTAAACGTGGAATCCGGCCAGGTAGCCAATCATGACCACCCCAACAAGAGCCAGTAGTCCAACAACGGCGACCACAGTGGGAAACACAGCATCAGGGACAGTCGCACCGAAGAACCCGATGTCTTGGCTGCAGGAGGTGTTGGTCGAAACAAAGTGATCCTTGCAGTTGTAGCGGAGTCGGTCCCTGCCCGCAAAGAAGGTGATGAACAGACTGACGGTGAACAGCAGGAGGAGTATGCAGGCAAGTAGCGCAGAGAAGACTGTCACCAGGAACCAGCTGTGAGATGAGGGAGAGAGGGAGGAGGGGGAGGGGAGAGATGGAGGGAGAATACAATGCGTCAAAGAATGATACTAGAATGAATGTTTTAAAGTTTGCAAGTATTTTGTGTGTTAAAAGGAATGTGGCAGTATAGGCTAAACTGTTACTGAAAGCGGAAACTCATTTCATTCTTCACTGGGGCCCATTTCTATGTTTGTACATTCCAATCTTTCAGCCTTTCCTCACCGATAGTTTCTGGATCCGACGCAGGTGTTGAGCCAGATGCAGTGGTGATCGAACCCCTCCACACACTTGTCACACACGCTGCAGTGCTTGGCGCCTGCCGTCCTGCACACAACACCCAGAGCACAACAATAGCAATAGTCTCCACTACTAGATATATTGCCACTTAATATTACATTCATGTTGAGAATGCCCCTTGGTTTTCTATTCAAATTCGTTTTTACAGCACTAAGAGGTGCGTTTTGCATATTATTATACCTCCTGTGGGAGGGTAGTAAAGTGCATAGTAGGCATAATATAGAGCCATCGATGAGAGTTTCTTTGCAAGAGTGGGTAAAGATACACGTGGAAGGTGTTTCCTTTAAACTTAGTATTACAGAGCTTAGCATCGTATACAGGAACTCACACACTGATGTTGCACAGGTTACAGAATCTGTCCTCAATGACGTGGGAGTGCTTTTTTCTGTCAAAGACGGCTCTCAAGAACCCCCGCCAGTTCTGCCGGCTCTCCTCCGCCTCACGGAGGACTCGGCCGGGTCGATGACAGAGGCGACCAGACTGGAGACAATGTGGGTCACGAAAAATCCTCCTCCTAGCTAGACAGACACAGTCAAGGAGGACAAAACTCTCTCTCTCTCTCTCTCTTAATAGCTACAGTCATACAACTTGGTAAGCGCGGTAGAAAGGCAAGGCAAGACCAACAAGTCAACTACACATCCAGGACAGCTCTTTCTTCAAAGAAAAGAAGAAGAGCTGCCCTGGCACATGATTTCACACATGATTGAGATTAGGGAAGGAGGGTTCATTCAAAATCTACAATTATGGGATGTTAGAGGAAGCCCTGCAGGGTATAGCCCTCAATTTTATAGCTGAAGGGAATCACGTACAATCGCAAACGCAGATGCTAACATAAGGGTCTTCCATATTTGTGCAACAACAGTGAAGCATTGTACGTACTTAGGGGGGCCTCTGCAGAATAAGGAAAGAGAACAGAGAGAGGGATACAATATAGCCAATGCTCCTCCAGGCACCAGGGATGTAGTGAACAAGAAACCCGAAGTAAGTGGCGGCGAAAAAGGCGATGAATCCCCAGGCAAGGACCTGGAGAGGATGCCACGGACATGTCCAGCCGTTACGACGAGGATAGTAGACCTCTTTCACCTCTCCCTCTTCCCCACCTTCCACCCTCCCCTCCTCCATCTTCCTCTCCTCCTCCGAGGATGAAGACATGCCTCGATGCAATCGAGAAAATTAGCTGTGGGGGCGGGCAAATAGAAAAAAGAGCGCCATACATGCGTTTTGTGAAGAGTGCATACGAGCATACCCAAATGCTTGCAACAGCAACACGCTGCCTTTCGCGGGAAAACTGTTCAGGACCGCGCACCCCGGTGAGACAAATGAAAATGGAAGCACTTTCTTCGCTAACAACAGCCAACACGGGCACAGAATGTGTAAGATGCAACTCGATACGCACCAGAAAACCTTCCGCGAGCCGTCTGAGCGTCCCCTGAAGAGTCGCTTCCATGGAGAAACGGCGTCCTGATCGCGGCCGCGTGGGGGCGTGGTCATGGTCGCGCTACAATGACGTAATTTATATCTCGGTCACCATGGTGATAACTGCTTGTATATACCCTAATTATACGTCTACACCGAGAAAATTAGCACTCGCGAGCATGCAGCGAAGAGCGAAGACCACTAGCAATTGATCTGGAGAGCCAGAGACGACAGACAGGGTGAAGTCTGGAGCGAAGAACAGGGATGAGCAGCCTGAATCGAGTGGAGCTCCGCGCCCGCCGCAGTAGGCCTCCCATCGCACTCCTCCCTCGCGCCCTCCCCTCACTGCTTTCTCGCATCTCTCTCGTCTCGTCCAGGGCTCCACTGGCAGCGGGAGAAGGAGCTGCAGATCGACGAGGCTCTGCGGAGTTCCCTGGTGGACGTGGAGGCCCTGCGGAGACACGCCGTGTCCATGGGTGGCCTCTTCCACTCGGACATTCGACGGAGAGTCTGGCCCAAGTTGGTCGGAGTCAACATGTACCACATCAAACCCTACGAGGGAGCGCCTCTCACCGAGCACAAGGACAGGGCGCAGGTCCTGCTCGACGTGAGACGGTGTTCCAGGCGCATACCTGAACGTGAGGAAGCTCCTTATATATACCACGCTTTCTCTATAGCTATACCTGTATACATGTGGTGTAGACTATTCAGAGACAAGGAGACAAGAGTTGCAGGAGAAGCTACTGAGGGTCATTCTGCGACTTCTCTCAGAGCACCCCGACCTGCACTACTACCAGGGATTCCATGACATCGTTATCACATTCCTGCTGGTGGGCGGGGAGGACTTTGCCTACGCCATTGTCAATGTTCTCGTTCAACACCACATCAGGTATATACAGTACGTCGGTCGCGTGTAAAACATCACCAGTCGTGCCTGTTTGGTTGTTTGAGCTTTTATTGCTAATGGACCGAACTTGGGTTTACTGCCGAATAAGCAGCTTTGTGTGTTGCCCTGTTTCGCACACATGTTCTATGTAATTAGTAACCAGTCACTGAGGGGGTTGCTCAATTTATCATAAATTTTAAGTGGAACATGAGTTGCCCTCAAAAGTGATCGAGGCTTAGTGTGAGTGGGGTTTTATTTTAACGACTTGATCTGAATCAGTGATTGAAGCATTGAAATTGAAGCTTTTTTTAAGGGAGAGGCAAAACCGTGTGGGGCAATTTGCTCCACCACATGAAAACCGTGGCGTTTGTTCTGCAGGGATTTCATGGATGCGGACATGGACCGTACCAAGGTGATCATCTGCTACCTCAGACCTCTCCTCAGACTGGAGAGTCGTACACTGGAGCGCTTCATCCACAAGTCAGTAGTACACACAGTCCTTTGGTGCCTCACTTACATCAGAAACTTAATGATTCTGGGAAACTTAGAAAACCCTCTGTGAAAGTTGATCATTACAGCATTTGTGGATAGTTTTAGCGATCTGCAAATAATTATTCCTCCACAAGGCTTCCCTTTTTAGAAGTGAAACTTTTGTACAGTGACCCATAATAAATCTCTGCGTTTTGAAATATTATTGCATGTACTTTGCAACCGTACTTGCTCAGGCTGTTTCTGTTAAATCTACACACTGTAAATAGCGACAAAGTGCTCTACGTAGCTTCACTCGACTCTCTTCCTCTGCCTGTCGTCAGATCAGAGTGTGCCTACTACTTCTGCCTCAGCTGGCTCATCACCTGGTTTGGCCACGTGGTGAGGAGACTGGACGAGGCCTGCAGACTGGTCGACTTCCTCCTGGCCTCCCACCCTCTCATGCCCGTCTACCTCTCTGGAGCCGTGAGAGAGAACGCTCACACACACACACACACAACCACACAAACACACTTCAAACTTTTTCTCGATTAGGTATTAAATTTACAGAGAGAATTTTCAGTGCTTAAGCTCCGTTGCAAAACTCGTCCACACTCACAAATTATGTGGAGAGTATAATTATATGAAATAGGTTCCTTCAAGAGTTTTTTTGGCTATGGTATGTTTTAATGATAATGGTTCAGTAAGTTTGAGTATGTTATATTAATACCTCGGTCGGAGAAACGTCTATATACATTGTAGAAATTTCTTCAGTGTGAGTATAAATAAAGCTTCTGGTTACTTTTACTCCCTTTCATATACAAACCTGAGGAAAGGATCCACACGTTAAAGACTTGTGTGCGTGTGTGTGTGTGGAACATCTGTTCCCCAGATTATCCTGAGTCGAGAGTCGGAGGTGTTGGCGGTGGACTGCGAGATGGCGTCGGTCCACGGACTCCTCTCCAAGATCCCAGAGAGACTCAGCTACGAGCAGGTCATCGTGATGGCCCAGCAGCTCTTCGAGAAACACCCTCCTCAGAGACTGGCCAGGAACGAGGGCCTGAAACTCGGGACTAGGTCTGAATTCTACCGCTATGTTGAGAGAAAATGCTTGTATAGCGCTGTAAAATAGTACTCCCCACTCAGTTTGGTAGTTTACTAACCCCCAAAATTTGAGTTCTGAGTTTTTTGGACTGTAAACTGCATTCGTTTTTTGTTCCTGCAGCTCCCTGATATCTACCTATAAACAGTTCTCAAGACACACTCAGAACCAGCACGCTGATCATCTCCTGGCGAGGGGGATTGTCTCGCCTGCCCCTCCTCGTTGTTGGCTAGATTGGCTCCCCTCTCCCTCCTTCTCCCTCTTCCTCAGACTCCTGGCGTTCGTGGCTCCAGTCTTACTGGCTGTCATACTGTTCTGGATCAGGCATCACTACGTCAGAACTAACATGGAACCCACATTCAGTCCTAGAAAATCTGTACCGATTTAGTGTTCATTATAGTAACACGCTGTGAGAGCAAGCGACTCTGCATGCAGTAGTTAAAAGGGGTGGGGCTGTAAAAGTGCACACGTGGCATTTTCTCCCAAAATTCATCGCTCGCGAGGACAGCCCAGGAGTCATCGTGGAGTGATGCTATTGCAACCACTGATCGTTTTGGGTCTGCTGCTGGCGCGAGGTGGCGTGTGTGCACCGCCCAACGTGCTGTTCATACTGGCAGACGATATGGGCCTTTGGGCAGCGAGGTTAGCTCCTGACTCACGGGCTTTCCTGATTTGCAAATTGGGTTGACTAGCTATACACACGCAGAACAATTTTTCTCTATTCCCATTTGTATATAGAACGTATGGCAACCCAGAGATCTACACTCCCAACATTGACAAGCTGGCCGAGGAAGGGCTCAAGTTCAACCAGGCCTTCTGCAACACCCCGGTGTGTTCTGCCAGTAGAACCTCCTACTTTACTGGCCGTCTGCCCAGCCAGCACAACGTACACGACTGGATAGCTGGCGGGAACGGATGTACAGATGAGGGCATCTTTTACACTCGCTACGAGACGGCGTACACGGACGTACTGACCAGAAACAACTACACTTGTGGTATCAGCGGAAAGTACCATCTTGGAGACCAGCCCGTGCCACAGCATTCATTCACACATTGGTTCGTCCACCAGAGAGGCGGAGGAGACTACATCAACCCTCCCCTGGTCCAGAACCTCAAGTGTGTCACCTTGGACGGCTACGTCACGGACATCATTACCGACGATGCAATAGAGTATCTCAACAACTACACAAAGAGCGGTGCAAAGCGGCCGTTTTACCTCTCTGTTCACTACACTGCTCCGCACAGTCCCTATACCGGCTCTGACGGTAAAGCCAGTAGCATGCACCCCCCAGACATCGTAAAACTGTACGACAATGCCACATTTGTCTCTTGCCCGCAAGAGCCGATGAGTCCGTATGCAGACAGAGGCTGGGTGGCCGGAGGGCTCACTAGACAGTGCCTCGGGAACCGCGAATGTCTAAAGGGGTATTACGCTGCAGTCACTGCAATGGACCTCAACATTGGTCGGATGCTAGACACACTAAAGATGAACAATCTCGACAGAACCACTCTGGTCGTGTTTTCCAGCGACCACGGCTTCAACGCCGGCCACCACGGTCTCTGGGGTAAAGGCAACGCGGCCTACCCTCTCAACATGTTTGACACGTCTCTCAGGATTCCCATGATATGGAGACACCTCGGAGTCGTTCAGCCTGGCGTGGAAGAAAGCGTTGTCCAGGTAGTTGACGTAGCACCTACTCTTCTGGCCTATGCCGGCAACTTTTCCTTCCCGAAAAACTCTAACCTAGCCGGAGAGAGCTTTCTGGATCTCCTGCTCGACCCGTCCAAGAGAAACTCGAGAAAGGGGCGCACAATCTATGGGGAGTACGGCCAGGCCCGTTATGCCAGGGTCAACTCGTCTATGAAGTACATTGCGCGACTGACTGGTCACATTGAGCTGTACAACTTGGAGACTGATGCAAACGAGACGCATAATCTCGTTGAGCCGTTTTCAACCACAGCCGAGAAGTTTGATGCCGAGCTGCTCATGTACGATAGAGCAATGCGGCAGTATTTCTCCTTTTTGGAGGACCCGTACGTCAGCGGATGGGACAAGAGCGTGACTGGCCTGGGACAGCTGAGAGCTGTGTACTATAACAAGACTGGATGGCCCAATAGTCCGCCATTTGTGGGGCTGCAGGAGCAAGGCTATCGGGTGTGCAGTGATCCTAGAGCTAATGCTTGCTCTGTTGTGTAACAGATTTATACATGCGCAGGCGGCAACCCAAACTGCGCATGCTCATAAAACAAATAAAAGGGGCAGGGCTTCGTTCTCTACGAGATCAAGTTACACACAGGTCGTTGAGGTTCTGTTTGAAGTCGTGAGGACGAGATAGTTCTGTCTTGTACGTCGAGAGGCCGGTACGATGAGCGACGGAGTGTCGGAGCCTCCGTTATCAGTAAAGACGGGGAGCAGTCTCACGGAGTCGGTCCCCGACAAAGTGGTGCTGGTAGGAGACGTGGGCGTAGGGAAGACGAGTCTGTTCCTGCGGTTCAAGACGGGCCAGTTCCACCAGACGACGCCGTCGCACAACCCCAGGGACGGCGAGCACCAGAAAGAGTGGACGCTGGGAACACGGAAGGTGTCGGTAAGTGTGCCTGGATGTCGTACGTGTTCTTGTTCTGCACGGTGCACACGCTAGACCTGTTCACGCACGCAGTACGTATTAAAAGAATACGTGTCTCGTGTTTGGACTTTTTCCGTGTACATTATTATGCACTGCCCACCTTTCAATCACAAGTTGCTAAAACCACAACCTGGTAAACTGAAACAGAAGTTGTACCGTAACCTAGAGAGTGTAGTACACTATTGTGTACCTTCCACCAACAGAATGCACTGGTAGCTAAAAGGCTGGCGTCTCCATATATAGCAGATTCAAAGTTTGCTTTTGCCTTTCAGCTGAACTTGTGCAACCTCTCTTTGCTTACACTGATCTCTAGATAGTTGACTATAGAGAATCTCTGTGTTTGCTTGGCCTCCAGCTGTATTCGAAACCTTGAAAGTGAATTTGTGTTAGCAGGTCAGCACATCTGGAGGACAAAAGGTGACTTTCCATTGCTCACGACCATCTATTCTCCCAAACTGTCAACACTGTACATAATTGTCTAACATGTGCTTTAACATTCTACACAGATGACTCTGTTTGACACGGCAGGTATCGAGCGCCACATGAGTACAATACCACCCACCTACTTTCGCTGGTCGAAAGTCGTCATGCTGGTGTACAGCATCGACGACTCTGATACATTTGACTCCCTCACCGGCTGGAGTGAGAACGCCATCTCGGCCCGAGTGGGCGGCGAGACGCTATTTGTGCTGGTCGGCAACAAACTTGACCTGGCGAGCGAGCGAAAAGTCCAAAAGAGTCGTGCCGTCACGTACGCGAGCAACATTGACATAGACAGTGATATGGTGTTTGAGGTTTCAGCCCTCAGTGGGGAGGGGATGGAGCACATGTTCAATACAATCGCGGCCAAGATGGGCCCGGCGCTGCTTCAGACACCGGCGCAGGGAGGAAGGCATGGGGAGGAGGGATTGGTTGGAGGAGGGAGGCGGCCGATAAAGAAATGCTGTACAACTTAGTCACACCACCAATTGTTTCTGTCCCTGTCCGTTTTTATTGTACATGATTTTTTGATTGAGCTGGAGTTGATTTGACAATGTTATATAAACAACACTATAATATCTTGCATGGTCTACAAAAGGGTAAGTATGTACGAGTTTCTTTGTGTGCTTATAATACGAGCCCCAAATAAAGCCTACTGCTTGCTGGTGGGTGATGTGTACGAAAAACGTGTGCTATTAGCTCTCAAACCTATTGTGTCCTATATAGCATTATATGTCCTAAAAAACGTACAAAGTCGGTCTTAATAAATGTAGGGGGCTCCAGCCTAGCACTGTTGATGGTCTGCTCAGCGGATCTGCAGGGGAACATCAGAGAACAGTGCTGCCTCAGGTAGAGTCCTCCGGCATGCATCTCCAATTCCATCCATCTCGGAATCTTCTTGGTACGGATTGTAGAGCAACGGACAGTTGTCATATTGGTTAACTGCAGCAGATATAGAGGCACACCAGTAAGAAACGCCGATGTTTTTTAAAATTAATGTAGTTTCATACGTACAGTAAAGGACAACATACAAATTTGTCTTGTGAGAGACAAAAAAACTTCAGGAATATAGGTTCACAACGTCTAGTGAGTGTTGCAACATGCACGACCATATAAAAGTTATTGAGACTTATGTCTCATACATGTTGGTCTCAACAGCCCATACCTATTTCATCTCCATCTTTGTCAGCCTCGCACAGGTATCCCAGAAAGTCATTGTCGCGGTCTTCCTGCTCCGGATTTGAGTAAAAGATGCAGTTGTCGCAGATGTCCCCCCACCCGTCATTGTCCTGGTCCAAGTTGCTGCGACTGTATATGTACGGACAAGTGTCGCACGCGTCCCCCCAGCCGTCGCCGTCCGCGTCCGACTGGTCGTAATTGTAAACATAGCGGCAGTTGTCGCACTCGTCTCCGATTCTGTCCGAGTCGCTGTCTATCTGCTCTGGATTCTCTTTCTCGCTACAGTTGTCACACGAGTCCCCAACTTCATCATCGTCTGTATCTTTCTCTGGCAATGGGTCATTCGGGCATTTGTCCTGTAGAGACAGTTAGTATACATACGAACTCTGGTTAGTATAATGAAATCTTCACTACTCAGTATAATTATACAGGAAAATAGTTATGGCCAGGGAATTCGTTTAGTTTCTTCTCCAGAGCGGTTCACCCCAAAGGTTTAATGGTCTATTGCCGCATGCTTTTGCATGTAGCTACCTGGTTGTCTGGAATGCAGTCTTTATCTTTGTCTATTATGCACTCTCCGTTGCATATACTCTTCCCACTCTCGCATGATCTACCTGGAACATACACACCAGAATCAAGTACAGCCGAGGCTGAATAAAACGAGTGGTGGTTCTAACCTTGCTTGCAGAGCTCATCTCGGCACTCCAGTTCTTCGGTTTCATTAGTCACCACAAAGTCTGGACAGGGTGTCCCCTCGTACTTGGGTGCCTGTATAATTATGGGGTGTCTCCTGCGATTAAGGCTCCGTCCATCTTCACAGGTACAGTCAGTGAAGTCACTCCACTTCCACAGACAATCAACTGGGCATCAAGGGATCAAGAATAATGGTTCAGATCTTTTCCGCTCAAATTGTGCGCTATAGCAACACCACAAAAGATATCTACACACAAGAGCAACTAATGGAGTGAATAAAAGGAGGTATGCTAATGATGGACCCACCTGGACAGTGGTGCACGTTGCACTGAAACCTCTCAGTCTTGTTGGTAACGATGTAATGAGGACAGGGTTCTCCCCCTTTGGATGGGGCCCGGGAGAGCATGGGGTAGCGGTACTGCGTCCCTCCACCACAGGACGCTGAACACTCACTCATCTCACTCCATATCCACTCGCAAGACTCTATAATACAAACCCCATTTCAAAAATGATGCTGCGGAGAGATGTTGAGTGTATAAGTACCTGGACATGTAATTGTGTTGCATTGGCGACGTTGGGTGGCGTTTTCGATGTTGTGTGGGCAGGGGGTCCCCCCATGCTCTGCCTCCTGCGTGATGTTCACATGTCTTACTTGGAGTCCTCCTCCACACGATGCAGAGCAGTCGCTGTAGTTGGTCCACTCCCACTGACACGGCACTAAATATTATCAACACCAGTTGGAAAACCAGTCAGAAAGATCAGCATGTAGCTAACACCGCATTGTTTTCAAACACAAAATGTGCAGTGGAACTTTAAAATCAAGGGGCATGCAGGACCATGTGTCATTTCATTCAGAGGTGCTCTTTACAGACTCTATCTGCACAGAGATGTCAGTGTCCAAGAGTTCCATGTAATACCTGGACATGGTTTGTGGCAGATCTGGGTACGAAGTGTGGGGTGAGGGCAGTGACTGGTAGGTCTGGTGTCTCCAGCATAGCACGTCCTCACCGAGGTCTGCATGCCCTTCCCGCATGTTGCACTGCACTCACTCCACTCGCTCCAATTTCCGGGCGTCCTAACTGTGACAATCGTAA
Organism: Geodia barretti; assembly: GCA_030341885.1. Lineage (NCBI taxonomy): Eukaryota > Metazoa > Porifera > Demospongiae > Tetractinellida > Geodiidae > Geodia > Geodia barretti. The sequence goes on along the minus strand of CASHTH010000934.1, from coordinate 10,751 downwards.
AAGTATGGCTAAAGCTTGTCCACTGTTTTCCATAACAAGTGGGCGCAAAACAGTGGAGAAATGTAAAACGCCTGCTTGCCTCGAACATGAAGGTGCACGTGTGAACAGTTACACTCACTGCAGTGTGGGCAACACTCTCCGGGAATACTGACAGGACAGGATTGGGGGTCACACTTCTTGCACGGCATCGGCTCTTCGTGCCACAGAGTCCCATTCTCCATCACCTACCAGAGAGACAATTACACAGCACCTATCTATGAACATCAGTTTTATTGATATAGTGTCTTTTGAGACCTTGCAGGTGTGTTTCAAGCAGTTGACAGAGTCGAAAACAAAGTTTCCTCCGAGGATTGGGGTGGCAATACCACTGAGACAGCAAACAGTATTGCATACATCCTGGAAGATGGAAGAACGTAATGTTCAATCTCTGTGATAGCTGAGGAGGCCTACGTACAGTACACGAGTCTGTGAAGCATTGTTCAAGATTGGTAGGTAGTTCAGACATGGCACTGCTGGTCTCTTGTTCATTCCCCAGTGGACAGCACAGAGATAAACACACCCATTCCTACACACATGCAAGACAGTGATGTAGCTAAAAAAAGAGCAGATCGATGTTTTCTGAAAGCAGAACTTAAAAATTGTCCTTGAGTTTGTAGCAAGAGATAAATCAACCTTACTCTAGTAGTAAAAGGTGGCCGGATTCCCGTTTCTTCTGGCTCATGATCGAGATCATACAAAACTGGAGGAGCACCTATAGAACAGATGAGCTAGCTGTGTCCTATAATGCATGCGTGGTGCATACTGACCTTGAATTGTAGCAAGCACTGCAGATAGAAACACGATCTTCTGCTCCATCGTTTCTTCTGTCTCGATCTCTGGGCCGTCGCGCGGCGGACACCGATGTTTGCAGGGGCATTTGCGCATGCGCATATGATTCGACTGCCGCGCCCGGCCCCATCTAATCTTCTGCTGCACCATCCACCAACTCTGCCATGTCCGCTGGACGAGAAAGTGCACCTCCAGCTGACAAAGTAGTGCTGGTCGGAAACCCCGGCGTTGGGAAGTCCACGATCTACCAGTACTTCAAGACGGGGCGATTTGCGCCAGAGGATCAGCTCAGTCATCGAGACAAGGCAGAGCACACCAAGAAATGGAACGTCTCTGGCGTCGAGAGATCGGTAAACTAGCTAAAACATTCTGCCCCGTTAAAATAAGAATGTCCCGTTCCAGATGACGCTGTATGACACGGCTGGGGTGGAGAGACACACGCAAACGATGCTCCCGACCTACTTTCGCAGGGCGAAGGCCATCATGCTCGTCTACAGCATAGACAACATGGAATCCTTCGGAGACATCGGCTCAAACTGGCTGGATAACTCGCTCAACTCGGCCAACAGCGCACGAGTCGTTTTGGTGGGGAATAAAGTGGACTTGGAGGACGGGCAAGAGGTGGGTGGGGAGTCAAAACGCGTCATCTCGAGAGAGAGGGCGATGCAGTATGCCGTAATGAACGACATTGACAGGAGTATGGTGTTTGAGATATCGGCCAAGACCGGGCACGGCGTGACAGAAATGTTTGATGCCATTGTGAAAACAATAGACCCAGTTGTGCAATCACAGCCTGCGGTCGACGAAAAGCCCAATCAGCCAAGTTGCTGCTGATTTTTTTTAGTTGTGTTGCCTTTTTAGCCATTTTATTATGATTACTATGCCCCCTTTTGCGTGGGTTAAAAGCAAACTCACTCCTCCTACCAATGCTAACTTTGCACTATAGCAGCAATGATGTGTAAATTTTCCTGTGTAAACATATAATTATATTGGGGAGCAGAGGAGTGTATCTGTCCAAGTGCTGGGGTATTGACAGAACAGCAAAGATGGCAAAAAAACAGCTGCCCATGGATGCCAAAGTTCCTCCTTGTTTAGCTCATTGAGTTCCACATAGCTAAGAGAGTGAGAGAAATACCCTGCAGATATTAATTCGTAAACACAACCAAAATGCTAATGCCTGGTAAAAACCATTGCGAATTGTCTCGATAAACATCATGGGTGCAGGGTAGGGAGTGGTGCACAATCTCGTGCACAATTTTACTGTACGACTAACAGCATGGGTAAAAGTGAAAACCTCTCTGCAGTACAATATTCAATGGTCAACTGATGGCAGTCAGTACAATGTAGCTACTATGGGATTTCTATATTTAGGACTGGGTAGCTGCATCCATGCATGCGAAGAGCAGATAACTAAATCTGTGGGTGTGACTGAAGGCCTCCGCGAAAACTATGAACCTGTGCGAGGAGTTGGACTCGGACGTTCCCTGGGACAAGGTCGTGTTAGTGGGGAATCCAGGTGTGGGGAAATCCACCATATTCCAACGGTTCAAGACGGGGCTGTTTGTGCGGGAGGAGGAGCTGACGCACCACGACAAGGCCGGCCAGGAGCACCGGAAGGTCTGGGAGGTCGGAGATGAGGAAGTCTCTGTGAGTCGGTCTGTCGCGTCTCTATTATATAGCTTGCAAAGATTCGCGGAACTCCACGTGTGTGTAGCTATGTAGTTTTTGACTGTGTTAGCGGACATAAAACTATTCCTAAAGCCACTCAATGATCAATTGTATAGATTACGCTGTTTGACACAGCTGGAGTGGAGCGCTTCACCCAGACCATCCCACCCACCTACTACCGGAGGGCAAAAGTGGTTCTACTGGTCTACAGCATGGACAACAACGATTCATTCCAGGCCATCAGCAACAACTGGCTCGACAACTACGCCTCTTGCTGCGACGATAAGTCCCTCACCGTCCTGGTGGGCAACAAGTGCGACCTGAAACACAGATGGGAAGAGTTGGACGAGTTTGTTCCCAGAAGGAGGGCGCTCACGCTCGCTGGGAATCGCGAGATCGGACTTGACATGGTGTTTGAGATATCGGCTCTCACGGGGAAGGGGTTTCAGGAGATGTTTGATGGTGTGGCTGTGAGAATGAAAGAGCTGATGGATCCAAAACCACCACCCAGTGGCCAGGAAAACCTGAGCAGTCAAACAATACAGAAGAGTGGATGTCGATGCTGAGTACATTAAAATTGTATGCCTGCACAACATTATCCATTCTGTAAATCTGTTATCATACTCATGACCATTCTGCATAATTATAGGCTACATGTTTTCACTTTCATAACATATTCATTGCTACAAAATACATAGTTGTTTGCCGGCACTGCTGGTAGCGAAGTACTAACGGCTCGAAAGACTCTGTAGGATTCTATAAGCGCGGCACAATTCCACCGGAGGGACGATACTGGAAGAATCGTGCTTGTCTATCTCTCGCCGTTGATTCTTCTTTCGCAGGATCCCGTCATCTGAGTGGGGGCGATAGCTAGAATGTATTCAGAGCGAGAGAGCGTAGCAGTAGTCATGGTAGTTGGAGGACCTGGAGTAGGCGAGGCCACAATCTTCCAGCGATTCATGAGAGGCGACGGCATGCATTCGTTCGAAGCCGAGGCCATTCAGGACCTTCCCCCCGCCATGGAATACACAAAAGAGTGGACTAGCAGGTTTCAGTAAGTATTATAGCTCTCCATATATTTCAGGCCACAAGACAATCCACTGCATGTAAAACATGGTGAAATGTTTTCCACTTACTTCAGAGTCTTATTATCGTCAGTTATGGAAAGGTGTCCCCGCGACTGTCTTTAGGAGAGTGAAGATTATTCTACTAGTCTATAGCTTCGACGATCGTGATTCCTGGACAAAATGCGATTCGTGGTTAAATAGCGAACATCATCTCTATTACAACGCGATTCCTGCATTTGTGGGAAACAAGTGTGACTTGAAAAGTGAGGAACGGGCAGTGGATGCAGGCCTGGCACAAGAAATTGCCGAGAGCATTGGCTCAGATATGGTGTTTGAGATATCAGCCAAGACCGGCCAGGGGGTCCAGCAGATGTTTGATGCCATAGCCTTGAAGATTGCAACATCTTCCGCCCCGCAGCAAGGACACAGCCAGACAACACCTCCACCTGCACAACCTAGAAAGCGATGCCTTATACAGTGACTATACTCATGCACTCTCAAAACTGCATACTCATTATTTGTGTGTAGCTATATACCAGCTTGTGTGTGACTACCTATAATACTCCACCTTTTTCATGATTTGACTGATTCTGACCAATTCCCACGTGCGTACATTATAAATGACGCAATGAGCTATAAAGTCAGATGCCATTCAGTACGGTATGGGTATATACAGATGCTACATCTGTATGACTATAGCTAGGCTGTTTGCTCTGACGGGTGAAGGGCTATGGCTGGAGGCAGAGTTTCTCCACACTTTCCTTTGAACTGAAACCTGTGTGTGAATTATATCCAGTATGCCATACAACATCACAAGAGTTTTTAAAAATGAGTGTTTGCTAGTGACTCACGTAAGGGCTCCGGTGACAGGGGTCTCCTCCAAGTTGAACTCTGCAACTGGAACACCCCTCGTGGCCAGCATGGGAGCAAACCCAGCAGCCGGGTACACCACTGACGATGTACCCACCTACACCCACAGATGTGGACACACAGAGAGAGCTAAATTCACAGGGCAATGTTTTTGATCATTGTATAATGCACCATACATTCGTATGTAAAGTCACAGTGAGTAAGTAACACTACACAACTGCACTAGCTATAATAATAATACTCCATATCCTAGAACGAAAACTGACTCGCAAGGTTTGATACGTACCAGGAGACAGAGGTCACATGATCTCAGGACACTCTGAGCTCTGTCCATGACCACAGAATCAAGAGCCTCTCCAAACCACACCACATGAGGTCTCAGCAGTCCACCACACTCAGAACAACTATGATACATACAGAGTGAAATCTCCGAATAATGGACACATTTGAACCAGGCATATAGGTAAATAATAGAAAAGTGATGGTTTGGGACTTCAAAGTGTGTCCTCTATAATATAAAGGTATTTTCCATTGGGGCCTTTAGTGTTCTTTGTCTGAAGTTGAAGGGAAGTTAGGTTAAAAGATTAGTGTGCTGCTAACCGAGGAAGCTCAGAGACTGGGATTCTAGCGTCTTCTGCATCTGGATCAGGAGCTCTGCCAGCAGGAAAATACAAATAATTATGGTGTTTATCACAGCACTCTGTGGTAGCACAACATAAGGCTAGGTCCTTACCCTCTGTCTTTCAGTGCGGGGCAAATGGGACTGTCCCTATTCTCCAATACTTGACTGCAACTTGTGCAGCGAGTGTGAAACAATGAACCTTTGGAGAAAAACACAACACATCCATTTTTTTTTTCTGTTTCGCTTTTTTCATGCTGATATATATACCGTGAAGTTCAATAATGTCTTGAGAGCCAGCCTTGTGGTGAAGACCGTCGATATTTTGAGTTACAACGGTCACTTTTCTCCCCTGGGGCTTCAGTCTTGCCTCAAACTCAGCAAGAGCCTGCAATGTGATTGTGATTTTCTCTATCAACATGATTATTACCCGCCACATGAAAGGAGTGGAGGCGTGCAAATCAAACTATTTTCTGTTGACAATTTTTACAAGCTAAAAAGCGGTGTGTAGATAAAGAGAAAGTGCCCACTTTGTGAGCCGCGTTGGGGTGTTTGCTGCCCATCAGCTCCCTGCGATAGTGGTAGAATTCCCACACCAGCGACGGATTGGCGGCAAACGACTCGGGCGTGGCCAGCTGCGTCGCCTGGTACGTTCGCCAGTAGCCTCCAGCTCCTCTACGCAAACAAACATAATAAATAGCTATTCGGATTCTGTGTAGCATGATTTGGACAAACCTGAAGGTCGGGACGCCGCTTTCAGCGCTGATTCCGGCGCCAGAGAGAGCCACTATGTTTCGTGCTTTGGCGAAGAGCTCTCTGAACGCCGACATATCCGTTGAAGGCCCGCTGCTAACCCGATCTTCGCTCATTGTCCTTGCTCGCTAGGGTGGCAAAACCTCCCTCGCCAATACGGGGGGGCAGTTTCTAAACTTAGCAGGACGGATAAATGACGCAATACGCGAGTCACGCGGCTGTCACTTGACACAAAAAGATTGGAAGGTGTGTGTGGGCGACGCCTCAAACGGACTACTTGGTTTTATTCTCGTTCTTGAGCGTTTGTGGATGGCTGCGGCGCTGGCAAAGATCTTCGGGACGGGGAAGAAGGGAGAGCCGCCCTCCCCGCAACAGGCGATCCAGAAACTGAGGGAGACGGAGGAGATGTTGAGCAAGAAGACAGAGTTCTTGGAGAAGAAGATCGACAAGGAGATGCAGACCGTCAAGAAGAACGGGATGAAGAACAAACGAGGTAACCCCAGGCGTTGGATGTTATCCACTGGAGTAGTTCGTAATACAGCAGCAAAATAAATCCTTCTCAATACCACAACGTTCTTTGTATAGAGACAGTTTTATGGGCTTCTTGAGATTTTTGTGTATCACCTAACAAGGTATACACAGTACTATAGTAGTTGTGTATGGGGGGAGACCTTGGACGCTTATGCACTCATCTCCCCATCATGATTGAATGAAACGATGGGAGATGTTGTCATTTCCCCATGTCTGCCACCATGCAGCGGCTCTGAATGCACTGAAGAGGAAGAAGAGACTGGAGAAGCAGCTGGCCCAGATCGACGGGACCCTCTCCACGATAGAGTTCCAGAGAGAGGCTCTGGAGAACGCTCAGACCAACACGGAGGTCCTCAAGAACATGAGCTACGCCGCCAAGGCCCTCAAGGCCGCCCATCAGCACTTGTGAGTAGCGTACAATAATAGTTTGGCCTCATCCCTATATAGCCTCCCTCTCTGTCCTCCCCCGCACAATTGTTTTGCCGATGTAGTGTTCCTTTAGCCTTATGGCAGAGTTTCTTTCCTCTCATCAAGTAAATGGTAAAAGGCAATTTACTACGTATCTCTGGTGGTAGGGTTTGGTTTATACTGAGTGTGAAGTAACCTGCGGTGGTACTAATTGTGTATCTCATAAACAGAGATGTGGATGATGTCCACGATATGATGGATGACATTTCAGAGCAGAACGAGATAGCCCAGGAAATTGGCGATGCCCTCTCTGCACCCATTGGCTTCAACCAAGACCTTGACGAGGTATGTATATAACATTGGCTTTTTGGTGTGGCGCAAAAGCATTACATGCACAGTGATTTGTGATTAGTAAAACTTTGCGGATGGCAAACAGCATTGACCCATGAAGAAATCCGGCTGCACTTCTTGGGACGTTGAAAGTATACTTAATCATAGGTGTCCCTTATCCAGAGGTAGTATTGGGCGAGGGCGGGGCAGAAAAAGGCTTCGTTAACTTGGAGTGTCAGTTATAAAACATTGTACACCCCTCACTGCCTGGCAGGATGAGCTGCTGGCAGAGTTGGAGGAGCTGGAGCAAGAGGAGCTGGAGGGACAGCTCCTGGACGTGGAGACACCCTCTGCTCCTCTGGAGGACCCGTCAGAACAGCTGCCCGACGTCCGTGAGTCATCTATCATTGTGCCTCCTCCGTATTATACAGTGGAACCTCCAAACAAGGGACACTATGGGGGCAGCGATTTTGTCTCTTGTATATAGAGAGGTGGTCCCTATCTCGGAGGTCAAATAAGACACTAAAGTATTAGCATGGGGTTGAAACAAGTGTCCTTTGTAGAGAGGTCGTCCCTATCTCGGAGGTTCCACTGTAATACCTCCTCCTATCTCTTCCCCTCCAGCCACACATGTCCCAGCGTCACGGAAGAAGGTGGCGGATGAAGACGACGACCTGCGAGAACTGGCAGCCTGGGCCACATCGTAGCCAACGACATCATCGCGATGTAATGGCCGGACATGTCTTTTCAACCTATGCTTATTATTATTTTGTCCCATGTCATGTTGGTGCACTTCTCATAAGAGAATACATCTTCTGAGTAAAAGGCATTCTTTTAATTATACAACACCACTGCAGTAATAGGTTATTATGCATAATTGTTAGAGTGTCCGTGATCTTATCAGTGCGTAAACGTAAGGCAAGCGCAATTATATAGCCATATCCTCATTGCATAATAACAATGGCAGCTACATACAGTGCCTCTTGTCATGCCATTTCCGTGTATATATATCGGGGGCCACCAAAAACTAGAGAGACGCGGCGTTTTTCTCTGCATCACACTTTGTGGTATTACAAAACTCAAAAATGAAGAACTGCAATTTTCTCTCCATTTCACTGCAATGATGATTAATTACTATAACCCTAGACCTTCTTCTACCACTGCTATAACGCTAGTTCTCTGCCAGCGCTGTAAGTGGTAGTCTGTGGTGCCTTCCTGGCGTGCCCACACCTTGACCGTCTGCAAGTTGTACACACCGGGTCTGGTAAAGTTTGCGAAAACGCTGAGCGTTTGCTTGGAGTTGGCCGGGAGAGTGATATGTCTCTGGCACGTGGCCCCGGTCCATACCACGCCGGAATCGGGTACTGGGTGTTTGGAACTGGAATGGGACGGAGGAATGGAAGAATTCCGAGAGTGGAAATGGTGAACTTACCCTGTTTTTTGATCCTGTTGGACTTCCTTGTGGTGATGATACAGTTCTATGGAAGCCTGGATGGAAGTGCATTGTGGGGTGAAGACAGAAAGTGTGTGGAGAATGCATACACCAACAAACTACAGGAACTGCTGCAGATGTGCACTGGCCAAGGTTAATGTATATATATACTGTACAATCGTCATGCTATTGTGAGGATGTGTGCCATAAGCAAAAGTAAAGAAGACCTGCATGTGCCTTTTGCGGTTGGGCTGACATGCACAGAGCAGTTCTGTAGTCATGTAATGACCGCAAATAAATAGTTGCCACAACTTCGTAGCATTTACCGTGTGTGTGAAAAGACAAGTGCTATTTGTGTCTGACCTGCACTGAGCAGTGTGAGCAGTTCTGTAGAGTGATGATGACAGGAGCCTGACAGGAGGCCCCGCCAGTGGAGAAACGGTGGACGAGGGAGGCTGGATGGTCCACGTAGTGCTTGACAAGGTCGTAGGGAGAGTGGGAGGGAGACACAGAGTGCGGTGACGGCTGAAGGAAGGAAGGAAGTGAGGAGGGCTTATTATTCAGGTATACCACAAATTGATTCAGCGGGTCTAAAATCACGTGGAATATGGAGAACTGTATGTTAGGAAGTGACAACAAGCGTAGTACGAAGGAGTTATGTATGTACCTCACTAAGGAGAGCCATAGATTGTGGTAGACAAACAGGGACCATGTGATGCCCACATGAGTAGAGTACATCTGAACCTTGAGACACGAGTGCCTTCAGCAAGAAGTCGGGAAGACAGAAGGAGAGAGGGAGGAAGAGAGAGAAGACCTTGAGTTAAACCCAGCTCCAGGTTGAAACTCAACATGTGAACCCCCCCCCACACACATACACGGAGGAATCCTGAGCAACCACCAAGTCAAAACTGGAGTTTTTTTCACTTTTATTTACATACACACTAGACTCAGACCTGCCAAAAGACAATTAGGATGATGTCGTTGCGCCGCTGAGAATCTTCCCTCTCCTCCTCCCTGCCTCTCCACTCTCCCACCTCCTCCCCTCTCGTCCCCACCAGGTCACGGTAGTCCCCACTGGCCGACACCAGGTCCAGAACCGGGAACTCCTGACTTGGAATCTGGACACAACACATGTATATACAGAATGCACGTCTTACGACAGTAATATAGCAGGTCACATGACAAAAAAGGGGACGTGGCACTACAAAATTTAGTAACCATGGAAACACATGTCCATTTTGTTTAGTTCTATCTTTAGTAATACAAATTTAGCGATTATGTACTGACACATTCCATTTCACATTTCTTCATTCACGCGAGGCTGCTAGAGTGAAGCCAGGCATACACTGACCGCTGCTGGTCCGAGAGGAACGTCAGACAAACACAGCCGTCTCGAGCCATCATTCTTGCTGGAGGAGCTCCCCTTGTACTCCTCCTCCTTTCTTGAAGAGGGGGTGTGGCAGGAGGCCTTGAGGGGAATGATCCCAGACTCCTTTGGAAACAGACTCACTACGCCTGGCAAGAGATAGGATAGCGTAAATGGACAAGACTGGGTAGAGAGAGAGAGAGACAAGGTCAGTGGATGTGTAGATATGTAGGACTCAAGCGATGTTGCAAAGAGAGCAAGGCTCAGTACTTCGTGAAAAGGTATATACAAAAGTTTCGTATTTTTAGCAAACATGTGAGGGAAAGGACAGGGCAAAAACCCATCTTGAATACCCTAACTATAGCTGGAGAATGCAGTGCAAAAAAATGAAAATTTGAAATCGGGCCTAAAACTCTCGTACTTTTAGCGAGAACATAGGAGAGGTGAGATGCTAGCCAACTACCCCGAATCCACTGACTATAACTGGAAAGTGCAGTGCAACAAGTTATTCTGGGAAATTGTGGAAAATCGGCCCCCGATATCTGTTTACATTATGTCGCCACAGAAGAGTCTGGACAAGTTGAATAATTTCTCGCAAAAAGGTGGAAGGAAGGACAGGCCAGCCAACCATCCTGAACACCTTGACTATAGCTGTAGAATACAGTTTATCTCTATACATGTGTACCTTGGAGTTTGTCCAATTGTTGTATGCTCCATTTCTGACTGACGCAGGACACCTGGAGGATCCTCACCTCCACTGCTCGCTGCAGGTACAGACACCTAATTTGACAAACTAACAACCATAATTATATTGCAACGTCAAATCTATTGCTAAATGTTTATATTTGTTTTGATGAAGACCCATCACAGTACATGTTG